>NJDC01000685.1:38135-49944 GCA_002245475.1 Calephelis virginiensis | reverse complement strand
ACACACGTTATAAATAATAACTTATCGATATGCAACTAAAATAACGTGATCTAATTTAGTATAATCAGTACTACAGTCGATACATTCACGATAGCCAACACAAATAGAAAGGTAACAAAGGTTCTTTACGAGAATAGACAAATTTTTATTAATGATGTTAAAACATCGAGGACGACAATGTTTGATAACTGAAGTACCTCGAATTGCAAAAGTCAATAAAAATGTCATGTCTTATAACAGCATGCATAAATAGAATAAGAACATTACTTTTACCACTAACTATTTTTATCGTTACGAGGATAAAGTTTGATATACCTGATCAATTTAGTGAAATTTACTTACCTAGGCAACCATGTTTATATTATAAGACGCATCATAGCCGTACCTGTGTACTGATATGACCGATGTCAAAGATGCATCCCGTTTTTATTACGGATAAACGTGACATTTTTAACCGGCCTCGAAAAAATATTTTCTGAAGACATTTCTGAACAATTGGTTCAGTAATGTATGGATTCAGAAATCAAATTTCATTGTTCTTTTTAATTCATAAAGACACTTTTTTTAAGTCAAAGACACAAAGTCCCATAGTGACAAACATATTGCCAAACGGGCACATATCTAATCCCAATAAATAAATATAAATAAATAATTTACTATTTATTATTCAAAATATATGATTAATTCATTTATTTCCCAGTTATGTTTTTAGTTGTAGGTACATTAAGATGTTATTATGCATTTTCACATTTCACATTTTCAATCCCGACCAACATTTTTTTATTATCCAATTTTCTTTGTGTTGGCCGACCCCGGGATTCGAACCCGGGACCTCACGCAGTCAAGTCCAACACCCGGACCGCTAGACCACAGAGGCTATATATTTTATCAGTCGGTCAAAACATTTAAACTAGTCATTCATTATTAATTTGTTAGTTACCACATTAAAATTAAACGCACAAGATTTTGCAAATTAAAGTTTGTCTCCAAAGCAATATTGTGTGGGCATTCCTCATTTCCAAATAATAGGAACATACATATATGAATTTCTTCTAAATATTTCAAGATTTCCTTAATATTTATTTGCGACAAATTTCAATAAAGCCATAGTTGAAATTTAATTTAGATTTGTAATTCAATAGTTTATGTTGAACGAGTTTACGTTGGGGGCAGCACTACAGTTTTCCAATAACTAAAAAGATCCACGCTTCTACCTCACCAATTTGATAAACTATAGCTTAAATTTGGAGTAAAGCTCCTATTAATAAAATAATCAAAGTTGGATTAAAATTATTGCGGTAATTTTTCATCACGTGAGAACATAGATAAATATAGTTCTTAAACAGATTTGGATTTGGACGCATTCCTTTGAAAAAAATTAAGAAAAATCTTTTATTTTCATATCCATCCTTAAAGTGCACGAATAGTTTGCACGTGCATTAGTCTAGCTACGTAGCTAGTTTTGTCAATGGTTTCTTGGACATAGATCCCTCTTCAGGTGAATTCTTTTCATTCCTTCTCCGTTTTGTTCCGTAAGCATTACTTTGAGCAGTCCTAATTATTGATCTAGGAAACCTATAATGCACCCAAAACGAACTTCGGTAATAAGTTTATGGCTTGTAGAGATTATTATCTCTAGAGGTGACATTTATGTATGTTTTCCTGCGCGTCGCTTTTTGAATTAAGATATCTAGTCATTAATTTCTTATCTCTGTTATTATATATATAAAAAATACTACAAAAAGTGGCGCCAAATAGTAGTTGTCTCTCAGTATAATATATAACTATGTATCAGGTAAAACTAATAAGGAAAATACTTTGCGTTCATATTACACTCAAATAAAATTGAAATTAACGAAAACATATAATAAATCTTCACAAATATATCACGTTACCGTATCACAATATATTCACGTTGACACGGCAAAGTTACCTGCATACTATCATTTCTACGGGTGACTTCTTTAATGATTGTGTCTAATCATAATTACTTATTTCCGAGCTTCTTATTCTATAAAAATATCTCATTCTATTAAAAAGTCGTGCAAATAGAATCCTTCAGTAGCAGATATAACTATGTATCAGGTAAAACTTATAAGGAAAATACTTAACGTTCATGTTACACTTAAATAAAATTGTAATGAACGAAAGCGTATAATAAACCTTCACAAATATATCTTATTAGAGCGGGTCTCTCCACGAAATTCGATATTCACGTTGACACGGCAAAGTAGGTTCGTTATTTCAATAAAATCGCATAACTTCTCTCCATTTGTGTCGCAGTGAAAATGAACTGAACCACTTTATAAATAGGAGACCATACAACTCGGGTTACACATTTCTCTTATGTGAAGGAAAGCTGTTAGAAATGCGATGCCCTGTGTGACGGAACAATAGATTTAATCTTAGCACCGTTGAATAACGGTTAAGATAAAACTAAAAGAAAAAAATAACACGCAACAAAAAAAAAACATTTTCTTTTTCCTTTCTTTAGTTTTAATATTCTATAGATTGTGGGAATCACACGTCTGCAATAAACTTTATAATCTGCAAGTAGTAATGAAGAACAGAATGCTTATGACTATTTGAAATTTAAACTTGGGAATTACAGATTATATTATAATGTGATAGAAGAACAATTTTTTATTTCAAAAAATGAATTTATTAAGAAAAACTTTTAACAAAATAGAGTTTCAAAAAACATATTAGTTAACTATGACAGCGATTTTTTCGCCTTTCGTTCACGATGGCGGGAATTAAGAGGAAGAAATTATTGAAAAGGTAAAATATTTTCTCATAATTTCTGAAAAACCAAGGGCCTGCCATTTTCTTTTTATCAGCGGGTGATTTTGGTATAAAGGTATTAATACAAATATTTCGCCTCTGTGGTCAAGCGGTTCAGGTATTGGACTTGACTGCATGAGGTCCCGGGTTCGATTCGCGGGTCGGGCAACAAAAAAACTTGGTTTTTTCAATTTTCTAATTAAAAAATTGTTGCCCGGGATTGGATATGTGCCCGGTTGGCGATAGGCTTGCCACCTGTCACATTGTGGAACTTAGTATCTTCGGCTAGTCGTGGGTGCCCTGGTTGTGCCTCTGCCTACCTCTTCGGGGATATGGGCGTGAAGATACTTTTTTTTAAATACAAATATTTTATGTTAACAGGAGTCAAAATCTCACATTTTTTTAATTTTCAAATAGTTTTAACACAAAATATTACAGGCTCATCATTTGGTGGTCACAACATAATGATCGCCATTGTGGTCTAGCAGTCCAAGTTTTGGACTTGACTTTATGAGGTCCCGGGTTTATATCGGGTCGGGCAACAAAAGAAATCGTGGTATTTCCAATTTCCTAATAAAAATAAGTTGCTCGGGTTTGGATATGTGCCCGGTTGGCGATAGGCTTGCAAACTATCACATTGTAGGATTTAGTGTCTTCAGCTAGTCCTTGGTGGCCTGGTTTGTGCCCCTGCCTACCTCTTCGGGGATATGGGCATGAAGGTACTTACTTACTATTTAGTTATGTTAGGGATAGATTATATGTTTCAAATTTGTATGTAAACTAAGTTATTTATTCAACATTGAAATCATTTCATGATTACCAAAAGTACACTTCAGCTTTCAAAGCGGTGTAAGTGCGAGTAAAACTGCGGCGAACGACTAGGCTTTCATAAATAGAGTGCTATCTGAACTTAGTAAATATCGAGAAATACCTGAAACCTATCACAAATAAGTTTAGCAATTACTTTAATGTTTCCAGCACTAATAGACTAACACGAACCGCTGTGGAAACTCTTAATGAGTTTCAAAGGAATCATTAGATGTTCGAATTGAGAAAAATAGCGCCTTGTAAATTTTAAGTTAAAAGGACGAACGGGTTTCAGATACGGCAAACATATGTGAAGCAAACATTTATTTAATAAATTTATTAAAATACTTCGCTTCTCCCGTTCAGCTTGAAAATATAATATTGTTTTTCTTGCAATTTTCCAATATTTTCTTTTCATAAGAATCTTGTCTTGGAATCAACTAACACGATACAAAAAGAATTAACCAAATCGGTTCAGTCGTTCGGAAGTTATGCGCTAACCGACACAGTCAACGATTTATTTTTATATTATTATAGAAGAAGATTTGCCCAGAGCTCAGAAAAATACTGTTTTAAAACCAACAAATTGTAAACGTTAAAATTAAATAGATTAATTTTTAATTGCAATGCCTTAAAAACATTGTATTTTGTGTAACTAGTATCTTAATGAACAAATTACAATATACAATAAACTTTATTATGAATCAAAATGAGTTTTAGACACTCATGACTAGAATTATGATAAATAATTTAAACAATATTTAAAATACTTGAATAACTTAAGGCACAGAAAGGTGGTCTTACTGTTTCGAATAAAATTTATATTGCATAGTATGAGTGTTTAGTGAAAATATCGCTCACCACAAATTATTTATTTAATTATTATGCGTGAAAATCAGTATTCGAGTAAGATTAGTGATACTAGAAATATTATAAGTAACTTGAAAATAGAAAGGTGGTCTTATTGTTTCAAATATATTTATACTGCACAGTATCGTAAAATATCGCACACCACACATTTATCAAGTGCCAACGATGCTTTAATATATGACAAAAAAGTTCCAATGTAGTTTATCTTGTCAGAGAACGTTAAAGTGATAAATATAAACGAAATTTCTGGGGCGAAATTTTTTCTTTCTTTAAAATTTATAGAAATATAAACATGTCAAAGATAAAAGTGGATAGTAGTATCCTAATGGACAACTTACAATATATAATAAACTTTATTATGAATCGAAATGAGTATTTAACTTTCATACTAGAACTATCATAAATAACATAAGGTACAGAAAGGTGGTCCTACTGTTTCGAATAAAATTAATATTGCCCTATAGGAGTGTTTTATATATAATTCCGCACATCATAAAATGTTTTCGAAATGCCAACGATGTTTTAATATAAAAAAAAACGTTCCAGTGTAGTTTATCTTGACAGAGAACGTAATAAATATAAACATATCAAAGATAATAGTGGAGCCGTCCGCGTTTAATGCAAACACGACGCTTGACGGAACAATTTGTTAGGGCCTATTCTTTGTAAACGTCTCGCTTTGTGATTCCCGTTAACATACCGTGAACATTTTGACAAGTGGAATTTGTTTTGTAAGAGGGTGAAACAAGCAAGACGGTAAAAGTAACTTTTGTCCAAATCAATGCCACTGAAATTTAAATCTTCATTCCATGTCTTAAAACGTATTTTGCATTGACAATAAGAGATTATCAGACTGTTTTGTGAAATACGAAACGAATGGAAATTCATTAACTTCATTCGATTCCAATGGGTTTAGTAAATTGTTTTATTAAAAAAAGATACTGATAAAATTAAAAAAGCATATAATTTGCCAGAAGTTCCCCGTGTTAGTCCGGGCTCCTTTGGAGAATAGACCATCTGCCTTCCTGCCAGACAGCTCGTAAAAGGCGAGCATAGGCTTACCGTCACTAGCATCAAAGAGTATATTATAATCACTACGTTCTAGCTGACTACTGACTAGCATCGTGACATCCTAGTAGGTGGTAGGGTTTCGCAGCGACTCGCCCGGATTAGTACCACTGCCTTACCTATTCCTACTGCCATAATGTCAGTGCTTGCCAATGATGTGTTCCGGTTCGGAGGGTAAGGTAGCCGGTAAACTTACTTTTGCTCGAGGCCCAACATGCTTGCTTGCTTACCAATATCATAATAAAAAAATGTTTTTGCAATACCAAGTAAGAAGCAGTACTGTCTATGTATTACGAACATTTAGTAAAAATGGGGCTTGTCATAAAGACTTCATTTTTTGTAATGCATAATCCAATTTTGATAATTCTTTTATGTTTTTTTTTCAGAAAGTGTTTTCTAGTTGGTCCAATTTAAAATCAACAAAGATTTAACAAGCGATTGTTAAGTTACACTTAATAATCTCTATTACATAGACGTACATGACATATTGTTGAAATTAGAGTCTTCTTTTACAGTTTAACGTATTAAAATATTATGACTGTAATACAAAAAATCTTTGTTATTATTCATAACTAATGTCACCTCAATGTTAATTGCTCCACATACGAATCTCAAATTATTTGTAAATGTAATGTTAAACTTTTGTAAATAGATTTATAAGAAAAAAGAAAAGGCCGCTGAGTTTCTTTCGTGAATCTTCTCAGTGAATGGCCGCGTTCTGATCCGGTGATAGTTTTTGGAATTATATAGACGCGTTACAAGAATCTTTGTATAAATCTACGTAATAAAAGCTATTTTGAATTTGAATTTGAATTTAACATTGTAGGTCAGTGTAGTCAGTAAATACGTATAACGTTGGTGGCAACAGGCAATCGCCAAAGTGGTTTGTGGTATGCGACCAAATATTTTCAATATTGGAAAATGGTTACTTAAATTTGAATGGGTATTTCAGATATTTCGCTAAATTAAACTTCTATATACGTACTCGTACATGTAATCTAACTAATTTGCTCTTATATGTATTCATTTGGAAATACTTATGAAACAGAATATTTCAGCTATTAATATAAGAATAACATTCACTGTATTTTGCATCTATTCCTGAAATTATTTGGAATATCAATCATAAATAATTGATACTAAAATATTAATCGCGTAAAAATACACTCTATAAGGGGACAGGGATAAATAAAAATCCCGTAACAATCCCGAGCAACGATAGTTTTATTAGGAAATTGAAAATACACATTTTCTAAATTTCTTAAGAAATCAATTCCGACGTCGGACCGCTAGACCACAGAGGCGACTGAGAATAATAGGTGTGTTTAAATAATATAAACATAATAAATTGATTAAGTGACAAAGTTTTGATATAGCTTGCACGAATTGGTGACACCGCCTTATTTATTTCTGCCATGATCCGGTTAAAGAGTAGGTAAGTTTACTTACTTACCTAACGGCAGCATTCAGAAACGTCAATTAATCATCTTTCTATCAGTCATTAAATCTAAACTTGTTTTTATTGTATTAGAAAGCAAACAAGCAAACGGATTTCCTATTGGTGAGAAATGAACGCTGCCTAGAGACACCAAAGGTGGTAATGGTGCGTTGCCAACATGAGGCCGAGATGTTAGGTCTCGAGCAATAGTAAGTATACTAGCTAACTTACCCGACCGAAACACGTCAACGGCAAGGACTGACGTTATGGCGGTTGAAATAGATAATAAGGTGGTGATATCAATCCGGGCGAGTCGGTGCGAAACTCTAGTAGGGGAGAACCGGGCAATGGTAGTCAGCGGGCAATGGTGGTCACTACCATATCTAGAAAACAAAAACCCGTCAAAACACATGCAGTGGCGAAAAGAGCCAATCGTACCACACCTTTTCCGCTGCTGCACGGTTATTCGATTCGATCATCAGGTTCACGAGGAAAGATCGCGACACGTTTTTCTGCGTTTTTGATATAATTTTACGTGAGCACAAATTAAACAATAAGTAACTGTTTTGAAGCAATTTTATGAATGTCTTATTAACTACATTTTGTATAAAGTACGTAACAATCATACCATAAAAGATTTTTAGTAAATATTTACCCTTATTACATATATTTGATTTTTTTGACGAAAAACTTATTATCGGGCAATGGGAGTCAGCAAATCCCATTAAGAAATCAGCTAAGACAGTAAGAGGACGAGCTATTTTAGCAAGCAAGAAACGTCTTGCACAACAGAAATCTGTAAACAACGCCACGAGACGTGTACTGCAAGATTCAAACTCTTCCACTGAGTCTGATATTAGTCTGACTAATATATGTGATGACAATGAATACGATGATGCCGACAATGCTAGCAACATTTGTCTGATCTGCTCCGTATTTTGCCGTAACAACGAAATGTGGTACCGATTCATACCGATTGCACAGGATGGGATTCTCCTGAGGGCTACATGTGCGACAGTTGCTGAATACGAGAATTGTAACCTTGACCCTCATTGTCCTATAGGCTGACTACAATTACCCGCATGTGAGGACAATGGTGGTCAAGGCTGATATTTTTAAAAGCTTCAATTATTGCCAAAGTGTGATTCCAAATGCAAAAAATAATATTGAGACTGATAGACGATTAGTTAGAGTATGTAAGCAAATTATTTTGATAAATGTAGCACAACATTTTTTTCCGTTATTTTAAATATCGCTTAAGTGACTCCTATTTCCCCCCTTTTCCCCTACATCTACACCTAGTGAGATGTCACGATGTTAGTGATGGTAAGCTAATACTCGCCTTTTACGACCGGTCTGGCAGAAAGGCAGATGGCCTATTCTGCAAAGGACCCTGGACCAACATGGAGAAAATGTTGGTTAAAGAGAGATTAAACGTTAATTGGCGTCTTTGAGTGTGGCAGTAAGACGTTTAACAGCCCAGCCCGATGTTAAAATTGCTAAATGTTAACTTTGCCATTTGTAAGTAACGTGTATGTTTTGATAAAAAAATAGAGGCTAAATTGTATAAATTGGAAAACAAACAAGTAGACAGATAACTGTGTCTTAAATAAAAGAGTCTAAGTTTAGAATCACGCAATAGCTCTGTATTATGCGTCAAATACATAAACTAGTACCTTATATTAAAAGGAAACTAGCATGTTATGTTTAACTAAACACTCAAAAGTAAACAAATTCAGATACATAACCAAATCCAATCGTGAATGGCTTTGCACGAAGTGTTTTTCCGACGTTTAATATCCTCCTGTAAAGTTTTAATTCGAGACATAAAGCGAGCTTAAAAGCGGTGTCTGGCAAGTTTCATCAACGTACAGATGCGTCGGTAGGAAGCTTACTTTGCGCACAAAGCCTACAAGTACAAAAGGCTCAGGATACGCTCCGTTTTGTACCTGACAAGCTGAGAAGTTAAAATACGTCAAGTTCCTTTCAAAGTCAAAAATTAAAATTATAATTTGGTACATTAATATGTATTATGCTAATTTCGTATTCAAATTAAGTCCTTCAACAAATTAAAAGATAATGAAAAACTTCCCAAATTACTGTTTTCGATTATCTCAGTTTTAACTTTAAAACAATTATCTCCGAACAAATTTAATTTTGGTTAATTATGTAACGTCACTTAAATCTAAGTTATGCATAAAGGGTGTATAAGTTAGGGAAATGAAGACGACCCTGGCTTTTGCCCGACTGAAAGGATTAAATTATTATTGTAGAGGTTATAACAGATCTAACTTATATGCTAGTGACTTATTTTAAGCAATACACAATTTTGTTGTGACAGTGACGTTGGCTCTTGTCATTGTCATGTTCCAGTTTTGAGAAATAAGTAGCATATAAAACTTGCGTTTGATAATACAGTTCCGAAGCGCACTATTAACGTCTTTGGAATTAAAGAAATGGTGTTTGGATTAATTGACATTAGTGATAATTTTGTTGCGCACCCATTAAACTAATTTTAAGTTATTGCTGTCTTCTTTCAACGAAAGTAATAGAAAGAGACAAAACACTTTTAATGCTGGTAGATTAGTCTGTACACGACATTTCAATGGATGTTTAATCTATTACTCGAAAAATGTTGATCAAAAACTTCACAATTTGACATGTCCGGACTAAACTGACGTTTAAGATGTTCCGTCTCTTTTGTTTTTGTTTCATAAAAAAAAGATAGCTTACATCAAAAAGTTTTCAGCGGATTTATTAGACTATGACTAGACTATAAAACTATCAAAAACTAGAACTAATATCATCTAAGCCATGCATAAATGTTCCCTGATGGTATTCTATCTAATAAGAGTAATAATAATTGTCAGAGAACTACAAAATTTATGTCAGATCAAAATGTCTAATAGCAAGAATACGCCCAGTAAATTATAACTGTGACAAAGACAAAAATTAATTATGCTTTAAACAAACATTTATTCCTAGTGTCAGCTACAGAATATTAGTTTTAGTATCAAAGTTGAGAATAGTGATGTATGGAGTATTTGCATGTTTTTTTCACGGATTAATAATTAAATACACTTTGATAACAATAAAATATTGGAAAAACAGTATCGCCAATAACAGTAATTCTACTGTTCATAAACTAAACTTATTTTAGATGTATGCTATTTTTTCAAATGAAACAAAAGTACAAGAGGTGGAACGTTTTAGACGTGTCAGATTAGTCCGAACATGTCAAATTGTGATGTTTTCAATCAACGTTTTCCGAGTGATAGATTAAACATCTGTGGAAGTAACGTGTACGGTCTAATTTGACAGCACTAAAAGTGTTTTGTATCTTTCTGTTACTTTCGTTGAAAAAAGACAGCGATAACTTAAAATTAGTGAGTGCGCAATAAAATTATCACCATTGTCATATTAAATTTAACAATAACACTCGGCATGTAGTATGGCGCGAACTTTTAAATGCATTAAACATTTTTACACGCTATGAAAACGTCATTATCGTTTATAAAATGTTGAGACGAATCAATTGACACAGCACTATTAACGTCTTTGGTGCTTTAGTTGATATGTATTCCGTACCATCAGTAAATCGGTCTACTTGTTCCAATTCAAATATTTTATCCATGAAATGTGATTCATCAGATGGCAATTTACATGAATTACCTCAACACATCTAGTCTTTAATGTGGCAAACGTAACTCTGAATGCCATAAAAAATATTCGCGAATATTGAAGACAAATATTCGTGTTAACCTGTTACATCACTATGCTAGGGTAATGAATAGATAGCGATACGAATACTAGGTCCAACGGCCGCGTCATGTGCACCTGTCGGGCGATTAAGCTTTAGGCGGTGGACGGTATCGGACATTTAATTTTGATTCCTTTATTTAGGGTTGAGAGAAACGATAAAGTAACGTCTCATGTTTAAATTGAAAAGGTTAAAAGGGTTTATAAATTTTGGACACTTTTTATGAATGAAATATACAATCCTTGAGTTTTACAGATACTGTGCATTGGTCACTGACGTAGTTTCTTATTCATATACGTTTTTAATTGTCTTGTTTTTAATGTTGCTGTTTTTATTTTATTGATTTACGGATCAGAAGTATAGTATATAGAAGTACTATTTAAATTATGCGCTTCGGCTATATTCGTAAATTCGTAATTCATCACATTCTTCTTCACCTCATTTTAATTTGTTTATATGCTGATACATTCCATTTACTAATAGCATTTTATATTTTGTAGGAGAGACAACTGTCGCAGTGTCAACATGTTACAAAGATGATGATGTTATTTTTGGGCAAAATTAATTTATCTTTATGTACCTAATAATAGTAATATCATTTCCACAAATAATCAGGAAGATTTTTTTATTAATTTCGGTAGTGAATGAAGCTGATGGTAAGAATATCATGCAACCTTTGGCATTAAATATTATAATGGTGCATATAAAAACTGAGGTCCGGTCATTGTCTGCTGCATACTCGATTTGAGTTAATTTTTAAGTTATGACCTTGAATTAATGAAATTCAATTGTTTACAGATGAGATTTGTTGTTGGTTGGTTGTTGTTAGTTGGTGTTGGTCCAGGCTCCTGTCCAGAATGTGCTCTTGCCGACACATACCTCGCGGTATCGTCGGTGAGGGCGCGCGGGGAGCCCCTGGCGTGGGAGGACGTGAGGCGCATGCAGAGGCAGGCGTGGGAGACCACGTTGGAGCGATGGAAGGAGGACCTTGCCCCACCTGTCCCTGGGCAGGCGACGGTGGAGGCAATCTGACTGGTCCTCCGAGGGTGGTTGCAGCGGCGGTTCGGGTCGCTGACGTTCCG
>NJDC01000685.1:3770-29489 GCA_002245475.1 Calephelis virginiensis | reverse complement strand
TAATAGTCAGTTATATAATGTGATTGCTGGTAAGTTTATCGCCAATAGGCTTATTTAACCTGGGCAAATTTGTTTTTACTAAAAATTTAAAATACAGATTTTGAATTTCACGATGCAGAAATAATATAAAGTCAGGTAGCAATAAACATTTGATTGAATTTGATTCATAACGCTTCCTGCGTATTAGCAGGGGCGGATTTCCCTATAGGCCGAGTAGGCCCGAGCCTAGGGCGGCAAAATTTAAGGGGCGGCATCTGAACGTCCTGAGTCTAGCTGAAGTAGAAGAGAAAGCAACAGCGCTAAAAAATATTTACTCTTCTGATCTTGAAGAAGGTTTCGTTGAAGAGTGTCAACATTTTCGCTGCCAGTGCTTTTCGAGCCAAAGCAAAACCGACACGCTGATGTCGCCAATGACATTATTAAAATGGCTTCATGATCAGGATCTTCACACCATTTATCCTAACGTTGATATAGCTCTACGCATGTGTGTTTGTATCGCGATTACGAACTGTTCCGGTGAACGCAGCTTCTCGTGTTTGCGGCGGGTGAAAAATTATTTACGGTCGAAAATGAACGAGGACAGGTTGAACGCTCTGGCTATCCTCTGCATCGAATCACAGTTGCTACGGTCTTTAGATTGTGATGATTTGATCAACAAATTCGCTGCTCAGAAAGCCAGGCAAAAGACAATTTGTGAATAACGATTCATTGCTTCTCACAAATAGAAATGGTAAGAATCAGTATCTGAAGTACTGATTGAGATAATTAAATCATTTACTGATTATCGTATTTTTTTTTCATTTTTATTTCATTTCTATAGTTGATTTAATTTTGCATGCTTTACAGCACATAAGGGGGGGGGGGCAATCTTTCGTAGGCCTAGGGCGGCCAACGTATCAAATCCGCCCCTGCGTATTAGGCATACCAAATGAAAACGACATGGAACATTTGCACCACTTGTTTCACTATGCACTGATTGGCGTCGAAATGACATCAAAACAATTAGGGGCCTAAGCCTAAGGGTACGAATGACATATTCCGTATTAATTTATATAATTTTCATTTAGGGTTGTGTACAAATTGAGGAGCGTCATTTTAACAAATTAAGAACACCGTAAATAATCTTACAGATATAATTAATGTGCAAATTGAATCAACGTTGAAACATGAAATAACAACTTAGAAGAGGTGGATTAGGAAATTTTGAAACTGGTTTTTTGTCTGGAATGATTAATGTGTTGCGAACATCGCGGTTTTTTCAACTTCACCGGGCTTTTGCTTGAAACTGTTAAGGGTCCATGTATGCTAAAATACATCAGCAATATAATGTTTTTTTTTTCAAAGCAATTATGGATCTTGGTGACAAAAATACACAAGTTTAACATTAATATGCTTTACAAGAATATTGTTTCCAAAAAACGATTCATTTCACTTTTCTTGATAGAAAAAAATCGAAAAGTTAACCCTTTTTTGAAAGCAAAACCCATCTGTCTACTTCTATTATGAAAATATCGACACCAGATTTAACATAAACATAGATAAGTAAAAGATAATCGTTTCAGTTTTTTATATTTTTTTTCAAATTACTTTTATAGTGTCAAAAATAGCGATTTGTCGCTTAAGACATTTACTTTAGAGCGCAATATTTCATAGTAATCATGGAACGGGAGTGCAGCGATTGGCTCTTCTGGCTGACGTATGGAGCCTTAATAACTACGACGCTATGGGTAGGTTTGTAATATCTGTTTCTTTTTTATGTATATATATATACACACAGAAATTATTTCCAAAGTATGTACTCGTTGAAAAACAAATTAGAAATTCGTTGTTGTTTGCGGCTTTGTAAACACATGGAAGAGAATTATCGTGTTTAGTAATAATAATGAAATATTTTCCCGCAATAAAAATTATCTTAAATGTAGACTCGGGCAATAAGCTACTACTACACAAAATTTGAAAAATCCGTTCAGTGTATTTTGCATGAAATGTGAACAGGCAGACAGTCAAATATTTTAAACTCGTTTTGGGCGATATATCCTATTCATAATACGTAACAATAAAACTATTATTTCCAAAAATATTTTGGGTACAGATTAAAGTTACTGGTTTAATTTATGTACCTACAGATTAAAAAAATCAATAATTGTTTTACAAAAATATTTTGGGTGCAGATTAGTTTACTGCTTTAATTTATCTATAAATTAAAAAAATACCCCTTTCGTTTAACGGATATTAAATTTCTTTTACTTATTTTGTGTGTTTGAAGTAAATTTACCAGTATGTTACATTTACATAAAATATTTATTTACACAAATAAACATACGAGTAAACTAGTAGTAGTCTGCAACTTCATTCAAATTGAAATTATCTGCTCTCCCGATTACCACCAATTCAGAAAAAGGAATAAAACGTTTGGTATTTGTAAAACGTATTTTCATTCTAAAACTAATAATAACAAAGCAAACTGTTCTTTTAAAAGGAGGTACCTCAGTTTTCCTGTTTTGACGTTTGTAATATCCGTCGATGCGATTGTTGATTACCGCAATCTTTTGTGTATTTACGGAAGTTTTGATTTTGACGTATTTACTTACGGAAGAGTAAGCATCGTTTGTTTGATATTCAATCCAAAGAAAAAAACATTGTTGCGAATTGATTTTCCATCCATTCATTTATTTTCGCTTGGTTGCTTGATTCTTTTATTTTCAACTTTGTAACATAAATTTTCTTATTAGGTAAAAGTCACACTGAAACAAGAATACAAGTAAAATTTTTAATTTCTTTCTTATCTATTAGACCACTACATCAACATAGCTTCTGCTCTACTGTTACACAATTCTATACCTGCTAATATTATAAATTCTAATTTTAAATTTGTCAACTATTACATTGTGGGACTTAGTGTCTTCGGCTAGTAGACTAGAGTTGGTTGGAGGGTTGTCCGTCTGCCTACCTCTTTTAGATATTAATAATAAAATACTTTTTTTAAGTTTGTTTATTACACTTTCACCCAAAAATTACTTAACCAATCGTCACGAAACTTTGTACTTATATTTTGGAGGTATTAAAAGTAACAGGATACTTTTTTAATTAACGCGATCGAAGATTAGAGTAAGAGCTAGTCCTATGAATATTATAAAAAAATATAAGTTTGTGAGTATATATGGTTGTTTGTTACTCTTTCACGTTGGAATGGCTGAACGGATTAGACTGAAATTTCGAACACGATAGATTGTGATCTGGATTAGGCTACTTTTAATCCGGATCGCACAACGGGTTCCTGTGAAAACGCGGGCGAAGCCGCAGGCACCAGCTAATATGTTATAACTGAATAAATTATAGTACTAACGTAAGAGTTTAGATGTTAAATTATTATAACTAGGTACTTTAACTTTATGTTCCATTAATAAATTGCAGAAGATTCTTAATAGGTCACATTAATTAGAGATATTATTTATTAATATTATTTTCTAAGTAACTGTATAAAAGGCTATTAAAATCAAGCATTTCTGTTATCGAGTTGTTATTTCAAAGTATTAATAATACACAACCTTTTCTAGTCATTAAGGAATTTTATGAAAATGTGTATACATTTGCCTTAATATTAACACTGTGAATTCTACCATTTTCCTTTTGTAAATTAGTGTATATTAAATTTAAAAAAATGAGACGTTTCTGTAAGAATACTAATTTCTTTAAATTTTCCTCAAGGGCCAACTCTCGGGCCTAAGATATAAATTACCCAATTTTGAAAACAAGATCTCATCAGGCATATAACATTTAGAATATTTTGTTGTGTTATATATATTCCAAGATGTCAAATCTGCTGACACAGAGTAGGTATCTTTGCTTAAAGAACTGCTTACAAAAATTACCTTATAAAATTAATTGTTTTGTATGCAAGCTTATCTGTAATAGATTTATACTAATTAAAAAAAAAACAAAAAACTAAACATATTTTTGTACACATACTATTTAAAACTAAACTTTCAAAGTGATTACATTCTGATTTGTTGGTTATTGGTTTTGGTGTGTTTTAAATTATACTTATTATTCAATATTTAGTTGTTTACATTGACGACATATTTTCTAAATTGAAGTCGGTTTTGTATATTTTTACTTCGTTTAAATTATTGAATGAAATTTTCGTGTTCATTGGTCTGGTAATACGAATACGTTTTTGAGATACATCCCACACTGACATTTTCGTTTGTCATGGCATAACACACTGTTTGAAATATAAATACTTACAAACAATAATAATTATTTACAATAAACAATCAAATGACTAATGTTGATAGGAATTAGGAGCCATGCCAATTTTAAATAATAGAGCATTGCAACACGAGCAATAGTTAATACTGTATTTAAACATTTCTGACACCTGTGTTTTTCAATCACTTAAAGTATGAATAAAGCCGTCAAGCCAAACCAACATTACACACGTTCTTTTGTAGATTTTGTTGGTATGTATAGCAGGTGGACTAACTAAAGTGGGACACCAGTTTTTTTGAATGGCTAATGTGTTGCTTACCTCGCTTTTTTTACAACGTCATTGGACTTTGATATTACGCCCACTTTTCGAATTTTTCAGTTTAGTCAAAACGGAACTCATACTAAACATCCATTTTGATGACCTAAATCGTAAATGTGGATTAGTGTTTTGGAATCTGGCACCTGGCACCATAGATATTGTAGGTGCGTTCCTGTCCTGTGGTTAAGGTATTAGACAATAGATACCAATTACACCTGAAATATCTGAAACTTTGATTTTGATAATTATATGATCTCAATAAGCTTTTTTCAAGAGTACATGAGAGAACATAATAAAGTGGTTATAAAAAATGCCTGTTTTGGCTGTAAATTACACAAAGTCTATGCTTACTAAAAGATAAGTCAGCACTTATATTTGATAGTGTTGTACTATTTTTCTAGTATTATTTACTCATATTATATACTCATAGATAATTAATTGATGAAAACATTAAAGATCAAGTTCTGTTACGTAAGCTGAGTATTATTTACCATGTTCTAAAGTTCAATTTTACTTTTTTAGTTAGTAAGTAATTAATTTGCCCCTTTCTTTGACCTGCTACGGCGACTTTTAGGCCATTCTGTCATGTCTTCAGTATTAATTAAGTCTTTACTTCAGTCATTAGTCACTATTTACAAAGTCATGTCAGGGTCTTGAGTAAAGTGGTGGCTTTGTTACTCAGTCTCATTTAGTGAGATTTGGCTGCAGCGAGGAAATACACGATACACTAATTTCTTCATAATTATTTCACTTGTGCACTTTAGCTGAACAAAATTAAGCAAATTACCACCTAAATTAACTATTTTTTTTTTCATAATTTACACCAAATTCAATAATTACAAAAAAATACGACCAACTTCATTTACGATGGCGCCAAAACTCTTTACTTTTTTATTACCTACATGCTACAAATTGCCTTTAACATTCTAACGTAGACATTTGTTTTCAAATTTTTTGTATTTTTGACATTATGGGCTATTTGATTTAATTTTTTTTAATTAATAAAACACCTATTTATTTACCGTCAGCAAGTATTAAAAAACTGAGCATTAAAATTAGCTAGATATATTTTAACTGCTGATGTGAAAATTGGACGCGATTGGATTTGGAAAGTGTAACTCAATGAGTGTTATGGAAAAGCACAAGAGCTGTTTAAAAATGTGTTTGTATAAAGTACCTATTACCTTCAATTTTGTACCACAAACAATTAATTGTAAAGGGTAAATTTTACATTATTTTCTTGCAAGTTTTAATTATCGCTACTGTGTTTTTTATCTTTTGCAGAATGTTTTTAAAAGCGAAGTGAGAGCGTTGAAGGAGTGCGAGAATGAATAACATAATGACAGCTTGTGCTGCGAACTTTGAACACTTTTACTCGTTATTTGTGTTTAAAACACAACATAATAATAATAATTAAAAAATCTGTGTTATAGTATAAAAAAGTATTTACAAAAATAGCAATTATTTTATACTTTTTTTACTTTTAGTAATTATTTTTTGAAGGGAAAACTTCGTAAAACTACTTTAGAAAACATTTAAACAAATGAAAATTGTTTTAGTAAATTTTCCTATAACGAATCAGAGGTAAAGGTTTTCCAGGATTCTGTAGTAATGAGATTTTATTTTATAATTAGACTAGCTGCTCCGGTGAACTTCGTTCAATACCCGTTACGTTTCGAATGGGAAACATATATGTATGTAATAAAAAGCATCTTTACGCCCATATCGCCGAAGAAGTAGGCAGCGGCACAACCAGGGCACCCACGACTAGCCGAAGACACTAAGTCCCACAATGTGATAGGTGGCAAGCCTATCGCCAACCGGGCACATGTCTAATCCCGAGCAACATTTTTTTTATTAGAAAATTGAAAAAAACAAATTTTCTTTTTGTTGCTCGACCCGGGATTCGAACCCGGGACCTCAAGCAGTCAAGTCCAACACCTGGACCGCTAGACCACAGAGATATAGTGGTATAGTGGGTATATATACAGTGTCATGACGGCAGGGTAAGTAATTCCGATTGGATTGGTAAAGCGTTAGACAATGAGCATTGGTAGGCCCTTCTTCCTAAACTTCGAAGAACAGAAACAAGAATCCATTTCTTCTTTAGGACAATTTTTTTATGAACATCTGCCCTTTAATTTGATTAAAGCATTATGTTTTAATTTTTCTTGCAGTTTTCACGGTTTTTCTTTTCATAAGAACCTTCTTCTGTCAATGATTAACACAATAAATAATTAATTATCAATATTGGACCATTCGTTCATGTGTGTAGCGATGACCACCAGAAATGGGGATTTATTTTTATATTTATATATATATTTCAATACGAGTGCTATTCAAATGTAAAAATGGCATTCCTTTACTTATGATTAACATAGACTCAAGAAAGGTTAATACTGCAGTATTTGTTACAGTGTAATAAACTCTATAATCACAGTGTAATAAAAACTATAATACCGATTTAAACTTTGGAGTATTTTAGTCTAAATTTATTCATAATAACATAATAAATAAATGACTGCAATTCGTTTGTTACGTGCGATTTCCGTTTAATCACACCCTGTATAAGAAAATGTTTCTCGATTATTCGCTTAAGCTTAGGACTTAGTCCTCTCGAAAACTATAAGTGTTAAGCCGGTTGTCTGCAAGTTTGTTGACCCAAATCAACGGGGCTTTGCCATATTGTAGTCCTAATTAATATGCATAATAATCTGCTGTTATACCTTATGTAAGTAAATACTAGTATTATTTTAGTTGTAGTTAGAAATTTGATTAGTTTCAGAAAGGGGTGTTTCTTAATCATCATTTATAATCGAAGTAAACCAGCTTTATTACTTCACTTGTCATGTAATTATACAATTAGTGACGTGGAATTTGTTTTTATAAAAAAATAATCACGTTAAACAACCGACTTCAAAAGAAAATTAAAAAAAGATTTGATATTAATTATATACTACCTATTATTTATATATGCCTTTTACTAATATATTTGAAGTCGGTCTCAAGCCTTAAACTAATAACTTTATTATAAGTAGGTATTTAATTGGCTTAGTACCGACTTCAAATCTATTAGTAAATGACACGTAAAAATAATAAGTAGTATATAATTAATATTAAATCTTCTTTACTTTTTACTTTTTAGTTTTGAAGTCGATTTTTTAACGTAGTTATTATTATTTAATACTTTTTAGTATATTGCTGATACGATTTGATTTCATATAAATTGACATCGGAATAGGCGAAAGTAGATAAAAAAAAATCATAAAATAAAAACTATTTCGCATCAAAAAAAAAAAGAATTACGTAAATCGGCTCAGAAATCCCGGCTAAGTCGGTGTACGTACATGAAAAATATACATCGAACAAATTGAGAACCTCCTCGTTTTTTTAAACTTGGTTAAAAATTGATAACTACTGTTAGAATTTAGTTATAGGTCAGCTAGTGGTCCATTTTAATTATTCGCGTTTTTTTGTAGCAAGTTGTTGCAGCTTTACACGTGTGTAAAAAAACCCGTTTGGTTTTTCTCTCTCCTGCAAAAACCCGTTTGGTTTTCAAGATTTTTTTGTTTATGCTGGAAATCTTCAGCTTCCTACCAATTTCCACTCACAAAAACTAACTTATGATAGACCACAAAGTTAGGCAAAAAAGTAAGAAACAGTTTATTTTTGTTAATGGTCTTAAAAATAACCTCTTGTCGAACAGCAGTAGTGCTTAAGCGAGATGTTTGTAATACAAATCTATGACCATAATCAGTGATATGAAGCTCTTGCTGAACCTAAAACTTATTTACCTATTAATTTGCAAATAAAACTGCAACCCCGTGTTGATCCCCTAAGGGTCTCTTTCACCATTCTCAAGTAAAGTGTCGATTTATTACTTGCCGCTCATAACTACTCGGCTACCAAAAGTTACGAGTAATTTGCTTCAGTTTCACCAACGAAAGCAAAGTGGCAATCAGCAACTTGCCACATAAGTGGTGATTAAAGAAATGAGTGTAGGAAAGGAATGTTTTTTCCTACTTACCATTGTCATAACTGTCACAAACATCAGACGTCAAAAGATTTGTCTAGATTTTGACAAAACTTCACAAGTACGTTTTACATAAATTTTTAAAGTACTGATTATTTTGTTTAAGTAATTTACGGTACTATAAAAAAAAGTATCTTCACGCCCATATCACCGAAGAGATAGGCAAAGGGACAACCAGGCCAAACACGCCTTTCGCCAACCGGGTACATGTCCAATCCCGCGCAACATTATCTTTGTTAGAAAATTGAAAATACGCAATTTTCAGTTTATGTGTTGCCCGACCCGAGGATCGAATACGGGACCTCAAAAAGTCAAGTCCGATGCAGGACCGCTAGACCACAGAGGCAATACGATTTACAATACTTTGCTATACGATAAAAATATCATGCACCCTGTAAAAAGAGAAAGGAATGCAAACTTCACAATGGAGGAACGTGAAGTATTAACGATTTTGGTAATAAAATTTAAAGATGTGATTGTTATTAAAACAAACTGATGCATTGCATGGAAAAAAGAGTATCACGAAGTAGAAAACCAGTTTAATGCTAGGTTCGGAGGACCGCCAAAATCAAGCAAATCCGGGAATTCATTGTGTTCCAATTCTTCAAACTGTAATTCAATATACTTAACCAAAAACATTTATCAATAAAAAGTACTTACCCTTTTTTTGCAAAATAATCAACAAGGGTAAAAAAAACTACGCACAGGACATCTGGTGAGCAGATGCGGAAAGGACGCGGCGATTACTTACTCGTCGATTAAACACATATTACTTGGCACTTAAAGTGGCAAGTTAGTTACGGGCCAGTTTATGAGGTAGTTAACGCTACTCGGATGTGATGAAATGCGATCGTGGATTACTTGTCACATTAATCGACGAGTAGCTTACGTGGAGCTTTACTTGAAGATGGTGAAAGACGCTCTAAGTAGAATAGACCATCTACCTCTCTACCAAGTAGCTCGTAAGGCTCTCCGTTCATGTTGAAACACAGGTTTATACCAACAAAATTACTGCTGGTAGGGTGCTGCGCAGCAAATTGCGAGGCTAGAGATCCACTGTCTTACCTATTCATGACTCAGTCATTTTCCGGGCTGGGGTCTAGAATAATGGCACAAAAGCGACGCATCTATTCTGTATAGTACGGTCAGGGTGTTAATAATTAGTTGTGTAAATTTTATAAATACACACACGCATGCTCGCAAGCACACAAAGGCACATAAACACACACACACACACACACACACACACACACAATATGAAATAATCTGAAGTTAATTTATATACCCTTATTGTAATGAGAATGAAAAGTTTTCTCAGCTAATGTTCGAGCAAGATGAGTTTTGTAAATACTTTAAAAAGTACTTTAAGTTCTAAATTCCATTGAATATTAAATGTATCGAAACAAGTTGTAACTCTAATATGGGGATGATATTATACCTCAATATCGATAAATAATATCAGTTTTTAGTCTATTATGATTCAATTTCAAGTAAACATTTTTTAAGAAATGCCTTACCTCTATATCTGCTAATACGAGTAATGTGGAAGTGTGTACAATAGAAAACAAAATGGTTTATTTTAGATAGATATAGTGAGTACCTACTTGTGACGCGTCTTTATAATTCTAAAAGCTGCCATTGCACTCCTATGTTTTAAGTATGTTGGTATGTTTTCATTTAACTGAAGTGTAGGATTTTAAACTTAAATCGTCGCGAATTAATAACATTTTTAATTATTTATACGGGATACTCCGGATACCCGTCGTGACCACGGCCTATGCAACTAGGCCGAAATATCGACAAATAAAATAAAAAGAGATCGTGAGTATCCCGTATAAATAATTAAAAATGTTATTAACTGAAGTGTTTTAAGTGGCATTCAAGATAAAGGATTAAAGTCTCAGAGAATAATATAGGTCTGTTTTTATAGTGCATTTTTTTAATTTTTAGAATGTTGCCCGTCTGTATATTACAAATAAATAGAATTACATATATACCTATTACAATATGCGGGAACATTTACAAGGAGCAAGGTATACGTTATATAGTCAGTATGTCTGTGATTTCTGAAGAAGGTACAAAATTAAGAGTTGGAAAAATTTGAGGACTAACTTATCAAGCATAATAATAACCAATTAAACAAAATGATTTGTCAAATGGATTCATCCAATTCATCATTTTTCTATTTGCATATCAGGATGTGGGCTATAGTTGGGATTAGCAAATTTTAATCGATAGACAATTAATATTTCTTATCTATTTACCTGAACTTAACTATCGATCGTCATTAATAGAACATGCATCGATATCGATACACTTCGATCAACAGCCTTAGTAATGTCAAAACGGCCGCCATATTTTGTTCCAAATGGGACGTTTTTTTGTAGGTATTTCATGTCATATTACCATAAAATAGATAGCTTAAGTAATATTTAAGCTCTATATAAATTATCAGTAAAATATGTTGCCAATTGCATTAATGGTTTTGAATATCACCTTTTACATGAAATTTAAAACTATGTGAAGTTTAATTAACATTGTATATATAATTACCATAAAATGCTGTGATAATATTAAGCATTAAAGTAAATTTTGTATTCATAAAACGAACGTTAATGAAAATAAAAATATATGTACATTTTCTTTTTAATTTTTATCGAATGCCAAAAATTTTTCCAAACTTCGACATACACTTTTTAAAAGTTTTGTTTGAAAGAACTCATAACTTGTCTGTGCCGCAACCTGATAAAATGTTAAGAAGTTGTAATGAGCAAAAGAAACTTATTTTGGAAGCTCCTATTTCTCTAAAATTGTCGTGTGGAGGAAAATACTTTTTTGAGCGTAAGGAAATTATTTCGCTGACATTTTTACTTTAATTAAAATAGAGTGTAAATGTCAGTTTTTTATTCATATCATTGTAGTATATTAGAACTCTACAATTTTAAATGATTAACAACTAGCTGAGCCCGGGATTACGTCCACGTAGAGATTAGCAAGAAAGTCTAAATAGAAATAGCTTAAGTTACTCGTTATATCAGCTACTTGCCATAGAAAGTTTTGTCAACATTGGTCAAGCCGTTTCAGAAATTAGTCGGAATAAACAGACAGGCAGACAGACAGACAATAATTGTAAGAAATGATATTTTGGTACATGTATCACATACACATGCATAAGCTTTTAATAAGAAGTGGTTATCTTAATATTACAAAGAGACACTCCAATTTTATTTATTGTATGTTAGTAGTAGTAGTAGTAGATGATATTGATTGTCATTTTCCAAAAGGTAATTATGGTGACATCTAATAAAAAAACAAAAATACTCTCACAAACAATTTATAAATTAGCTGAGGATGAAATCACTGGAGAGAAGCTAAAAGTGACTTCAAAATCTGAAGATAACGTCTGTCACAAGATCTGTAGCATAGGGTCCGTCAAATTAAATAGAAAGGTACGTTTGGAACAACTTAGGTAAAATTAAACAAGATATTGTCCGAGAGTCGGTTAAGTTTGATCCTCATCAACAAAACCAAGTATAAGCGCGAAATGTGTCCTATGATGGAAATTCTAATTTATATAATAGATAGAATAAATATAATACTAAGCGAGTATTTACATCCCCAAAAGCCACTTGCCCGTTCCTGGGTTACGTTTAATATTGAGTGAAATCGTTAAATATAAGGTGATTCAACCCTAGTTAGACGCTAACTCAGTCCTATATACTTAACCCAGGATCGTGCTAATGACCCTAAAAAGTTTATATAATTATAGGAACCTACAAAAGTCCCAAAAAAAAACATTATTTTACACTAAAAAAGCTTCACAATAGCTACATTTTTCCACTAAATGAAAATTAAGAGGAAAAATATAGTCTCATTGAAATTCAATGATGGAACTTTTGAATTATGGGCAGCGGCCGTTAAAACATTTTTAATAATAGTCTATTATTACATTTCACAGAAACCACCCAATCATAAAAAAATATTTGCGTCTCTCCGTATTTCACAATTATTTCATTCCCAAACTTGGTAGATAGATACTATTTTTATACAGAAACTTTTAGAAACTTCAACTTTTAGAAGATAAAAAAACATGTTGCAAATATCAATGAAATCTTTCAACGAAAATGATTATATTAAGTGAGATATAGTCAGCAGTTTTTAAAATATCCATACAGGTTTTCACGTAACGTAGGTCTGGGGGCTCTGGGATCTTGGACTAATGTATATCATTTTGACAATCGAGATAGTCGTCGAACATTATATCCGTGAATGGTTTAAGATCCTGGCGACCTCAGACTAAAACTCACTTTAGCGATATCGGAAAATCCGATTTACTCTAGTTACGGAAATTATATTTATTTTCTATCATACTGACGGATGAGCGTGAGGTAAGAAATATATAACTGCATCAATATCTCAGCTGAATGTTCAGTAGAATTTCATAAAAAAAGATTAAAATAGTTTAAAAAATAAAAAAAATAGTAAAAAAAACATAAAAATGTATTAATAAATGAATGCTTGATAAAAACAAAAAGTTTACATTATGTTAATATAACGTTTATATATTTTTAAACTATTTAAGTGGGAAGAAAATATGCCGCAGTTTAGAGCTACTGTAGCTATACCTACTGATACAGTTTATACTTCAATTTAATGAAATAATATAAAATTATATGAAATTGCGTCATTAAATGAACTTTGCAAAGAGCACTCAGTTGTTTGCCAGTTCATTTAGTTTATGCAATCACTTATTGTTTGTGATAAATAGACAACGACTAGCAACAAATATATAATGGCTATTTCTAGACGGCCTGCATTCGCTGTCCGCTTATTATGTGCCAGTGAATAATTAATTATGTAGACAATTCTATTTTGATTTGTCACTTTTCAAATTATTATAGGACTAGCTGCTTACCGCAGTTAAAACCGCACCCGAAGGTCAGCATGATATTTATGTAGTCTTCTTTCTTTCTTTAGGTTTTGGCCTTCACGTTAGTATTGCAAATAGAAATTTGCATCAAATTTTATATCAATTTTAATCAATTATAATTAGTCATCAGTATGTCATGTCAGGCTCTTGGGTAAAACGGTGGCCTCATTACTCAAGCTCATGTAATGAGTATTGGCGGCAACGAGGAAATACACGATACTCTAATTTATTCATGACTATTTCCATTTGTGCACTTTCACTGAACAAAATTGTACAAAATGTCACCAAAATTGACTAATTTCACTCAATATCTACACGAAACCCAATAATTATGAAAAAACGTCAACCATCTTTTCATTTACAAAAAAAATCAACTTCAATATCCATACGTAGATTAGCTGGTAGTAAGTTGTAGCAAGCTTAGTTTGATTTCAGATGTTAAGGTGCAGCCAAAGAAATCGATCTCTAAAAAATTTACAGATCAGAGACAAAAAAAACTTCGAGATCAAAATCATTTTTAACATATATTTAAGTAAATAAATAAATAAGTTAGCAGAACTACATAATAACACAATCAGTTTGTTAAATAATTTGGCCAGGAAAAAACATTTTACCTTAAATTCTTGAATAATTTAACAATGTTATCTATTTATTTAAACATATATTTAAGTAAATAAATAAATAAGTTATAAGTAAAATAAATAAGTTAGCAGAGCTAAATAAAAAAAAAATACTTTGACCAGGAAAAATAATAATTTTACACTAAATTCTTGTCTTTTTAAATTATTTTGTTGCGTTTTTTTTGAGTATTTCTCATCGTTTCTTTGAAATCTTTTCTTTTTAATATGACCATAAATGTTAACACAGGCTACCATAGACTGCACTGGACATCAGTGTAAAACGTTGATTACATATTTCTGACATTCCCTTGGATGATGGGTCACGTTGATGAAATTCATTATCTCTTACGCTAACCTTAACTACACGCCCCAACCTTTTACCGCTCCATATAAATAGAATTAGAATGCGCAGTCTAGATATAAGGCCATAAATTAAAAATCAATAGATTCCTATTAGCTAGCACCAAAGTGAAGGCTGTTTCAACTTTTAAGTACATTACCTATCGTCTGTTTAGTTAGTTTTTTATAGTGTTTGAATAATAGTATATTATACCTAAGTACTTGGAGCATACGCCTCTGTGGTCTAGCGGTTCAGTTGTTGGACTTGACTTTTTGTGGTTCCGGTTTCGAATCCTAGGTCGGGCAACAAAAAGAAAATTGAATTTTTCCAATTTCCTAATACAAAAAACCGTTGCTCGGGATTGGAAATGTGCCCGGATGGCGATAGGCTTGCCACCTATCACATTGTGAGACTTAGTGCCTCTGTCTACCTCTTCGGGGATATGGGCGTGAGAATACTTTTTTTTTACTTCGAACATATAAAATTTTAAAATATAGGCCAACCTTCGTCATCTCAAAGTGATCAAGTGGTGATAGGCAACTTTGTCTATAACACCGTTTGCACGACTAGGTGGTACAGATTCGATGATTCGATCGCCGCCACCTTGAATTTTCTTAACTCGAGTAATTTTTAACATTACTTGCCTTTTCTGTAATTTCAAATGGTGGTTAGGGCAGGCCTTTGGTTTGTAAGAGACAACTGTCCCTAATATACTTCATAGTTGATTTGGATCTGAGGTCATGTATGTGTATGTCATGTATGCTTTCCTTTTACTCTGCCTTCAAGTAGGAAAACATGACAGCGACAAGAACTGACAGTATGGAGAAAGGAATAGGTGGTGGAATTCTTGGCAAAGTAGAAAGCTTCTTAAATGTAATAGGAAAGTTGCATTTAGGAAGATCTAAAAGAAGTGGATAAATGATACAGATGACTACCGAAAATAATTTGATACAGTAACGGCCAATATTAATAATCAATCCTAATCCAAAACGTGCTGTCCAAGATTGATATTTTGATCCATTTTTATGTTATCGCTTGCAAATAACATATCTGTGGACAGGATAAATATGGCAATTAGGATAGGCCCATAGGATAGGCCGCCGGATGCGCAGCTATCTAGATTGCTTGAAATCCATTAGATTGAGATACATTATTAACATTGGCCGTAAGTCATATAAAAGTCAAAAAAAATTTTTCAATTTAAAATAATTTTAAAGATTGAATAATCAAATTGAATGATTAATGGTTTTATTGATCTAATCTGATGATGTAAATGGAAGGTTTCCATAGCTAATAACAAATGAGCCATCTTTTCAGTGTCCTTTGTCTACGGTTTACGAGTATTATTACAAGCTATTGTTTAACCTCCTTGTTTTATGAAAATAAACCATTTTATGCTAAGTTCTACATTATTTTGGGTTTGATATAACAAAGGCTTTGCTATTTAGAAAATATTCCAGAGAAATAAGTCAGATTATAAATAGGACGATCTAAAACAGATCATTTTAATATTGTAAGCGCTCATTCATAAACTGACTGCTTTTAAGTCATTAAAAAGTATCCTAATAAAATATATGTTACTTTTAATACCTCCAAGAATATGTGTATAAAGATTTATGACGATTGGTTTAGCAGTTTTCGCGTAAAACTTTAACAAACAAATGAATACAGTAAATACTATTCACAACATATTCAGTAAATTCCATGGTATGGTAATTCGTGGTCTAGCGGTTCAGTTGTCGGACTTGACTGCATGATGTCCCGGGTTCGATTCCCGGGTCGGGCAACAAAAAGAAAATTGGGTTTTGCCAATTTCCTAACAGTGAAACCTTGCTTGGGATTGGGTATGTGCCCGGTTGGCGATAGGCTTGCCACCTATCAAATTGTGAGACTTAGTGTCTTCGGCTAGTCGTGGGTGCCCTGGTTGTGCCCCTGCATACCTCTTGGGGGATATGGGTATGAGGATACTTTTTTTTTCCAATCACATTATGAATGCGAATGTTAATTAATATTCAAGATATTTTTAGTACTTGTACCAATAGTGCTTTAGTTATTAAAAGTAAGCTAATGTTGATCTAGTAGGAAGTAATAAGTCTATTGTCTGTTTATGATACTTTAATTAAGTGTTTACTTTGGTTTTTAATCACATCTAAGTTTTTTTTATTATTACAAATAGTTTTAAGGTATCATTATTAAACACATTTAATGTTTATAATTATACGTAATTATTATTATTATTTTTACTGAACATATTTAAGCAATATAGACTATTTGTTTTTTTGTACACAGGTATACACCGAAGAACTAAGTTTTATTAGTTATAAAAGTTTTATAATCAATTCTCATACTGTAAATTTTGATTTTCAAAATTTACTTCTATTTCTTTCAGATTAAGATATTATATTTACCTATGTTTAATGTTTGCCTATTGTAAGAGAGAAATAAATTTATTCTTATTTTTATGCTATGCGGCTTGCCTCGGCTTTGCATAGATATAAAATATACGTATAAACCTTTCTTTTCAAACACTTTATCTATAAAAAAACTGCATCAAAATCCGTTGCGTAGTTTTAAAGGTTTAAGCATACAAAGGGACATAAGGACAGAGAAAGCGACTTTGTTTTATACTATGTACTGATTAATAAGTAAATAATCAATTATTAAAAAATAATTGGTTTTGGTAGTTAATGCAAATCAATTCCCAATCTCTTATGTCATAATGCATTTAAATTTATAGCATGAATTTCATTTCACCTCTCCCGTGAAGTTCTTTGTTGTTCACGTATTGAGTGGAAAGAAATGAATACGTGCTTCATTGCTGCTATCGATGTCGACAGATTTCATTTCCATTCCCTTATCGGATGATCGGGACGAAAAGGTCTGCCCAACCTTTATTAAATTACATTTGAATTGTATTAAAATGTAATCGCCTCAGTGGTCTAGCGGTCACTTGTCAGACTTGATTTCTTCAGGTCCCGGGTTCGATACCAGGGTCGGGCCACAAAGAAAATTGAAAATGTGTGTTTTCTAATTTCCTGTTAAAAATAACGGGATTGTCCATGTGTCCGGTAGGCGATACGATTGCCACCTATTACATTGAGGGACTTAGTGTGTTCGGCTAGTCGTGGCTGCCCTGGTTGTGCCCCTGCCTGTCACTACGGGGATGTGGGCGTGAATACACTTAAATTTGTCATAAAAAATAGAGAGAACAAGAAAAGAAGTACATAAGCACAGTCTTTTCTTTCTTTCTTTAGGTTTTGGCATTCACGTTGGTATTTTGCTATTAGTCAAGTAGAAATTTGCATCAAATTTATCAAAATATGGATACAATTATAATAAGTCATAAGTCATAAGTCGTCAATAAGTCATGTCAGGGTCTTGGGTAAAGCGGTGGCCTCATTACTCAAGCTCATATAGTGAGATTTGGCGGCAACGAGGAAATACACGATACATGATACACTCTATAATAAACAGGAAATTCAATAATTATATAAACACACTCAATATAAACACGAAATTCAGTAATTATAAAAAAACTCTCGATGGCGCCAAAATTCACGCGTTTAGTCTATTGTCAAGAGTGTCAATCAGGTCAGTTATAGTGTCAAAGCTATTTTAGTTATTGCGACTATTTTATAAGTAAACTATTTTATATTTATATTTATTCTCATGGATGAAATCAATCCTAAAAGATAGAATATCATAATTTTGTGACCCAGTATATTGGAGTAATACGCAACTGCTGAAAATAGTATACTCTTGCTATTTTAAATATTAGCAGCATTTCGCTCCGAGAAAAAGCATGCGCAGCAGTATCTGAGACATTTACGGCATCTCGCTACGTCTGGCACGGAGTACCTGTTAGCATAGTTACTGACCTCATTTCCACCGAATATTAAGATGCAACGATATGAGGTGGAATTTTGTTTATCTTCAACTAAGTTTAGAAAGACGATTAAATTAATTTGTGCTTCATTTATTTCTTGCATTAATAATTAAATTTTCATCGAAAGGATGAGACGATTGCATCGCTCGAAAATAAAGTAATCTATACTTATAAAATGACATCTCCTGATTGAATGACTAGTAGTCATGAAATTTGGCGAGTAGAGTCGTTTCATTGACAAGACAGCCGCAAAGGACGGAATTCTGGAAATTCTTCCCGTAAACGGGTGAAGTAGGAGTTGAAAGTTTGTATGGTAAACCGTTATTTTGTAACTTAGAACCATGTAAGTTTATTTTTGGACTACTTATTAAAAATGAGTAGATACCTGTTTAAGCGGGTCTGGAAATTCTACACCTAAGGGGATGAAATAGGGATTGAAAATTTGTATATTTTATTTTTAATAGGCTATCTGCTATAGCATATATTTACTGCCACGCGAGCAAAGCCGCGGGTAACATTTAGGGTAGTTATAAGTTTACTACGGAGTTGTGAGAGAAAAAAGTCGCAGGTATTTCGTAACTATTTTATATATGAATAAAAGTGGTAAATTTTGGTGGCAATTTGTGGTATTTTGTTGCGTTGAAATACACAGTAGATTTATGAAGATACAAGGTAATGTGGGTTTTTCTCGGTGCCACTAAATTTTATTGGCTGAATTTTTCTAAGACCTTTGCATGACCGAATATAACAACATGTAACTAATTATAGATAATTTACACCCAATTTTATGAAATCGGGTAATATCAAGTCATTACTAATCGAATTTACAGTAAATAAATTTGACTAATGATAAATCCTCACGTCCATCTTGAGAACTAAAACAAATGCTCTACATATTAGTAGCCGATCCGGTACAAGTTGGTAACAAATGCACTGTTATAAAAATAACATTATAAATAAAAAAATCATGAAGATTGGTACAGCTTATTCAGCAAAGTTCCTCCACGAACCTGTTCGTCGACAGCAGACACGATGAAAGAACATATTTCACCGAAGATTTAAATTGAGATTAAGAAAAAAATTACTCTAATTTTTTCCCGTGTTGGTTCGGGCTCCTTTGCGGAATAGATCATCTGCTTTCCTATGCCAAGCAGCTCGTAAAAGGCGAGCATAGGTTTACCGTCACTATCACCGTGAAATCTTACTAGGTAGTAGAGTCTCGCAGCAACTCGCTCGGATTGGTACTACCGCCTTACCTATTCCTACCACCATAATGTCAGCGCTTGCCGTTGACGTGTTCCGGTTCGGAGGGTAAGGTAGCTGTTAACTTTACTTTTGCTCGAGGCCTAACATCCCGGCCTCTGGTTGGCAATGCACCATTACCACTTTTGGTGTCTCTAGGCGACATGAATTTCTTACCATCAGGAAATCTTTCTGCTTGTTTGCCTTCCAATATAATTAAAAAAATATTTATTTACTATAAACACATATTAGATATTGATAGTGCTTGTATTTTGCAGTATTAACTGCTGTTCATTTTATTAATTAAATCAAATTATTTATTTCGTATTAACACAGAAAACAGATATTGATAGTTGCCTGTGTTTTGGAGTATTAACTGACATTAATTTGAAACTACTGCGACGCTACACAGTGATAAGCTGCAAATGAATTAGATGCTCCGTTGCATTCGCAATCAAAAAGATTATATGACGTTGATTCGGTGAGAGTAGCTTATTTTAATTACTTTGCATACGACGGGACTTATACCTTGCATCTGGATTAGTAATCATTCAATACGAGCAACATGAAGCTTTACTATTATAATACTGGAAGTTACACTCCTAGCAAATATTGCCAACACTCTAACGCACCGGCAGCCTCTCTGAGAAATCGATTAACCAATCAGAATTTAGAGAGAGAGACTGGTACATTAGAAAGAGTCAGCATGATTTAGAAATGACAACAGTTTTTGTTAGGTGCTACCTCCAGCTTTATGCTTGACCCTCAATTTCGGAAACTACAGTCGACAGACGTGCTAGGATTGCCATCTTCGGCTTATACGCAAAAATCTATGGCTATGACTAGTTGTTTGATTGTTTGTTTGGAATGAACCGTAAAAAAACGAAACGATAAATTAATTATTAACATATTTTAATTAAATGAAATGGAATTAATATTATTTATGTGTATAAGGACGTAGGAGAAAAATACTGAAATATAGGTCCTAATATCTGTGGCAGTGCCACATTGTGGTGTGTTAACATTTTAATATTTATAGAAATTAATTATTTATCTTTTGTAAATCTTACATGAAATATCTTCACGCGTGTATTCCCAAAGAGACAGGCAGAGATACAATCCACGACTAGCCGAAGATACGAAGTCCCACAATATGATACAACGTAAGTCTGTCGCCAACCGGGCACACATTCAATCCCAGGTAATGTTATTTGTATTAGAAAATTGAGAAAACTCATGTTCTTTTGGTCGTCCAACCCGGGGTGCGACCTCTTGAAGTCAGGTCCAACACCAGACCGATAGACGCACAAAGACTTTTTTTTTTGCATTAAATTTCTTTATTTCAAGCTTAATGATTTATTGTAAATAATTTTAAAATGGAATTAATTTTAACCTTATCTACCGTAAAGTATCACACTTTCCCACCCTACCTGTTAGTAGTAGTTAGTAGTAGTAGTTGCTAGTTTCCTAAAAGTAGAAACGGAATAATAAACTCCCCGGCAACCAATTTTATAAGTTAAGTAATGTTTAAGCTTTTCTCAGAAAAAGTCATTTAAGCTACAAGTGGAAGCCTAACATACGACAATCAATCAATTAAAATCACTGTTTAATGTCGAATTTAAAAAGCCGTTCACTAAAAAATTATACTTTTTTTCATAGCTCCATTTTTAAAAAAAACATAAAAGCTTGTCTCAAACGGATGGTGTAAATGACAGTCGTTCTCGCATTGGTTTTATTTCGCGTCTTAGAAACTGTTTTGTAAGAAAAGAGTACATGATGAACGTGGAGAAAGCAAGACAGAATTACAGAAAGACCAAGAATTAAACACTCTTTAACTCAGCTAATAGCAAGCAAGCAAAGGAAAGCTAATATGGACTTTTTTGTCTATAACGCAACGTTAACCTAATAATTATTAATTAAACTAAACATGGATGATTCAATTTAACAAAAAAAAAATGTTTATAAATCATAATGAAACTATACAGGAAAAACGGAGCGTACGAAATTGATAGGGCTTACCAAAAGTCGATGACCCTAAAACCCGATGCATTTATTAGAAACCTTCTTTCCTGTTTAGCCTCGTTATTCTATCAATAAGTTATTTATCGAGGCAGAAACATCCGGGCGAACTGCTTCGTTATAATATATATAATAATAATAATCATTTTTATTTCAGACCATAGATCCATAATTGTGTGGTACTTAATGTGTTAGTAACAATTGTTGTCTTATAAACTATGTTAGCATTGTTAGTGTACATTTAATGTCTGTGTCTAAATGACCTACTCAATTAACCCTACTGCAGTCTCTATCAAGTGATGCTGTATAGAGCAGTCGGGCCTGGCAGCAATCATCCCTAGGATAATGATGTCGCTCGTAGGTTATAAAGATGACCAAAAACAACGTTGAATTAAATACAAAACATTTCCAGAATATTTCAAAAAGAAAATTGAAGCAGAAAGACGTTTAATACAAATTTACCGGCATTGAATCTGAATCACTTTTATGAGTGCTTCCAAAGCATTCAGCTCCCGCAATAATTTTAAACTCTAAGCTCATGCCTAATTGCTGAGTTACAGTAAATAGATTAACGGTTGGTAAATTAAATGAGTCAAATGAAAGCGGTGTACATTTGCATTTAAGTGTGTATTTTCGCAGCCAAACGTGGCAAACGTTCGTTTAAATAGACAAGAGGTGCGGATAAAGTTTTCCTTCGAGCTCTTTGTTAATTTTGTGCTGGTATAAGTCTACGTTTCTTTGAGCTTAACGTACGAATTAGTGTTAAAATTTATACAATCTTTAGAGGCTATCAAAAATACTTCGTGGTTTCTAAGGATTACTTGTAAAACAGATTTTTTAAATACATATTTCTGGATTAAACAAATTGAATCTAACCCAAAAGTAAGCAAATTATATATTTGTGTTATGGGTGTTTTATAATACTTAAATAGATGCCAGAATAAATTTGGTAAACACCCAGACCCGGTAATGCAAATATCTAAATGTCTGCCCCCAACGGGAATCGAAACCGAGCCTCACGCTTGGTCAGTATAGCATAGTACACTTGTACGCTACCACTCGACCAACGAGGCGGTTGCTAATAAATAAATCCTGTTTTGAAAAAGGAAATTTGATCAATTGGCAAGGCTTAGTTAATAACACTTAATGCAAGAATTTAGAAACTTCTATATTATTTCATTAATGTCTTTATTGATTTTAAGGCAGGTTAGATATTTTGTTAAAGAATCTAACATCTGTAATCTTATTTCTAATACCATACAGCCTCAAAATCAAAAAAATATATATTTTCACGGGAGACAACAATTGAAATGTTAATTATTTTCGGAGATTTCTATTACGATTATCTAGCGACACTTTGAAAGTGAGTCGATTAAAAATAGCATAACTTAAGGACAACTACGATGACGGTTCAATTTTATTAGTATCTTCTTGTCTTGACAGTGACTTGTATATTGACTCAGTCACTGAATTATGAAGAGATTTCGATGAAATTTAAAAAATTTAAAAGCCTGATATATAGATAAAAAAGCTTAATACTTAATTCGTGAAACAATTGAAATGCTATGTTGGTACAGGAGATTTCCATTACGATTGTCTAGCGACACTCCAAAAGCGAGTCGATCGTGGAGGCTAAATTAGGATTGACGTCGACAGGTTTTGTAAAAGCATTGCAGTGTTGAATTATTAAGGCAACTCTGGCTGGCTATATTTGGAGGAGAGGCGGGAGACGGACCGGCAGTATATGGAACTTCGTATCTGTTCATTACTCGGGGCTATTTTCAGTCTGACAGTAGAGAGCATAACTGCCACTAGCAATATAATATTTGAACCAGTTTATGATTTTTAGTAGGTGATTTAAAGAGCAGTTCTCATTTTAAGTAGAAATTGTTAGTTTTGAGCTGTTTTAGCGTATAATTATAATAATACCTTTATTGTAGACAAAACCTTATCACTAAATATAAAAATAAAAGTAATACAGTACAATTGGCGAGCTTATCTCCGGCAACAGAGATTTCTACCAGCTGACCCGTAAAAAAGAAAAACAGAAACAAAGACAATCGTAGATTGTGGTCTAGCGGTTCAGTTGTTGGACTTGACTGCAAGTGGTCCAGGGTTTGAATCCCGGGTCAGGCAACAAAAGAAAATTGGGTTTTTCCAATTTTCTATTAAAAAATGTTGCTTGGGATTGGATGTGTGCCCGGTTCGCAATAGGCTTGCCACCTACCACATTGTGGTACTTAGTATCCTCGGCTAGTCGTGGGTATCCTGGTTGTGCCTCTGCCAACCCCCTTCGGGGATATGGGCGTGGAGATACTTTTTTTTGTTGTAATTATACGGCTATAAAATATGTATACACATATAATACATACGTAAATAATGTAAATATATACATATATGAAAATGCAAAGAATAACCGACTAAAATCCTAAATAACCGACTGTTTTCGTTATATCTTTTAATATTCCTAAAAACAACAAATAGGTTCGCATGTTGCCTTTTACCATTTTAAACAAATACAAAATAATCTAAATATTTTGTTAAATTACTACCTAAATAATTTTAAATTTATAAATTAGATTCAAATTTACTTTTTTTTAAGTTACACTTGCCCTTACTACCTAATTGTTTAACTTCTTAATTATGTATTTAAGTGTTTTATTTTTTACCTTTTTGGTGTTTGTGTTTCATTTTATAAAAGACTGGAACTGTCAGTACTTCATAATAAATAATTTAGTCTGTATGTATGTTATACGATCACATGTTCTCCAACTCCCAAATTTGGCTATGTTTTTTCAATTTTGCTTTTTAGGTGCAATTGTGTAGAGAGACCTTATGAAAGTTTTAGTACGAAACTTTAGTCATTTTTGTAGTGTCATGTGTAAATGTTGACATTGTGACTATTATTACTTACTTAATTTCTTGATAAGTACCTGTAAAATAAGCAAAATATTGTATTAAAAAAAGTGAAATTTTAAATGTATTCTTATACGTTTGCACTTTAAATTTATTTCTTTAACATTGCATTTGAAGGATGTTGATGTTGTATACAATAGCCTTAAGAATAACAACGCTCCTATGTATGACTTCAATCCCACGTCCCTAAGGCAATCTTAAGGCTTAAAATCGTGGCCACAGGTAATAAAGTACTATTACTGTCTTTCGTATCTACAGGTGTATTTATCTTACCATCGGAAAGCTTCCTGTTTCTTTGTGTTTCAATATCTATATATCTAAAAGAAAGTCGTGTTAGTTACATCCTATCCTATTAATATTATAAATGCGAAAGTTTGTAAGTATGGATGTATGCATGTTTGTTACTCTTTCACGCTCGAATGGCTGAACGGATTTGTCTGAAATTTGGAAGACAGATAGATTGTGACCTGGATTAACATATAGGCTATTTTAAATCCCGATCGCACACCGGGTTTCTGTGAAAACGCGGGCGAAGCCGCAGGTAGCAGCTAGTTATTTATAATTCAAGAATGGCTAAACCGATTGGGCTGAAAATTAAAAGTTTAGGATCAGGAGACGGACATTGGATTCTTTTCATCCCGTTTGACTGTGTGTAAACTAAGAAAAACAACATTTTAATTTTTCCCATGCTAACTGAACTGTATTCGTTCGTAAGAGCAGCTAGTAAGGTGTAAATGTTATTCCCTAAAAATGTTTTGCAGAAACAAGGAAACTTCTGAGATTTAGAAGTAACTATACTTGCAGTAATTGAAAGGTATTTAAATTTAATCTTGTAAATCTGTTTGTTTAAACGCCACTGACTAAAGTGGTCGTCACATTACGTTAATTACGGAGTAGTTGCCGAGTAACTTGTCAGTAACTTTGAGAAGGTGGTGTAACTAAATTCAAACACACATGCACAATTTTCCTATATACGCACTTCACATTTTTTGACTGACTGTACTTCAACTTGACGAAAATTCATGTAACTTTCTAAAGCTAGTAGCTGGCCTGTGTATATTGGCAAAGAAAATGTATCTACATTTTTGATCGTGTCAGTAATTTATTCTGGTCAGCCGAGATAGGCTAAAATGTGTAAATTTATTGAAAACTAATTACATCATCTTTTTTTTATGATAAAGGAAGACAATCAAGCAGACGTA
>NJDC01000684.1:315680-359415 GCA_002245475.1 Calephelis virginiensis | reverse complement strand
ATATAAACATAAAAAATAGTATTCCAAAGACAGTGGTCTTACAACTATACCGTCAGCGGTATGTCTCCCTGGACAGACTGAGGAATCTCCACACAATGCGGACCGTACCCAAAATTGCTGCCTTCTGAATCTGGCTCTTAACCCAGGGTTGCAGAGCGAGTCTCTTAAGATGTTTTATTATTATTATTATTAAAAATTTGTGGTAACACTAAAAACATTTTTATTACAATTGCCAATTTTTTTTTAATTAAAAAAAATATTTAAACTCTCGCTATGCTGCATGCAAGGGCTAGTTTAAAAAATTTCAAATTAAAAAAATTAAGTAATATATCTAAAAGTTCTCGAAATAGTAATTTTACTACTGATAGTAATAATGTAGTAGTAGTCTTTGTCTTAACAAGCGGTTAAAGAAGATATTAAGGTACCAAATTTGATTCGAGTCTTGAAGACCGCTTGAGCCATTAAGTCTCTAAAGAAATGTTGGTACTCTGTGAGTGCTCCGTAAAACGAAGAAACGCTCAAGAAACCTTTTTTTTTAAATTTCAGCAAACTAGTTGTATCTAATTTATATTACATTTTCAAACCACAGGCCAAATAAGTACTTCCACGGGTCAAGGAGTATCAGAGTATCAAACTTCATGACAACATAGATGAAAATTCTTCTACTTCCTTAAATACCTTCAGTGTAAAAAAAATACTTTTATAAAATTTTATTGAAACTATTTAAGTACCTAATGAAATGCAATCTTTGCTATCCATTGCCCATTTGCACCAAAACGAATTAGCAGCCCATGTGATATCAACTTTTGAAAAAAAACTTGTGAAACTTCATGTTGAAAATTTTTATAATCAGGAAAACCTAGGAGACACTATGAGATAAAAAGTCTTCCAAAACTTATCATTTTGGTTAAGCATAGCATGCACAAAGAAATTACCTAACTGAACAATTAGTGATAGAGTTTTATTTATCAGGGACCGAGTTAAAGTTTCACCTTCACCTTATCACACAACTCCTACATATTATACATGTTTATTTTCGTTGTTACCTAGAGCAGACTGCCTTCGGACAACTCTGTTTAATGTATACTAAGAACTTTGTATACAGTTCCATTAAACATCATCAAATATTAACTGTATGGTGATTACAATGTAACAATGTCCTATTGTTTGTTGCTATAATATAACGTTTGGAGGACAGCATACGTCAAAATGTTTAACACTAAAACAAAACGAAATCTGTTTTTGGAATATTGCTGAGGAGCTTTTGTTCACGTTTATGTTTCAAAAAGTCTGTCATATTATACATTTAACGCGTATGCAATTTATAATCACATACTTACATAATATATTCGTAGTTATATACACACTATTACCAAAATAATAGTAAAAACAATATTTCTATTACTTCCTATTAATATTATAAATGCGAAAGTTTGTAAGTATGGATGTATGGATGTTTGTTACTCTTACACGCTCGAATGGCTGAATGGATTTGTCTGAAATTTGGAAGACAGATAGATTGTGACCTGGATTAACATATAGGCTATTTTTAATCCCGATCGCACACCGGGTTTCTGTGAAAACGCGGGTGAAGCTGCAGGTAGCAGCTAGTAGTTAATAACTACAAAAAAATGTCGAATCGGACGCGCCCTGGCTGGAAGGCATCTAACCCGCCCAATCGCTGGGCAGCAGACTGCTGTTTCCTGTATGACATATATATGTATTGTTACACTTAAGAAAATACAAAATGTTCGCATGTGCTGCTAAAGGCTGCATTACTAAAAATAAATAAATTCATATACAGGTATTACTGTTATTTGTAATGTATTCGTTACATTTTAATAAATAACTCATTAATCAATTGTTTAAGTAATTGGTCTCATAGGCCTACTGGTTTGTTTTGAAATGTGAAGCCGCCATTATTTTAAGTACATTAATTGATTTGTGACGATATTTTGTGTTAAGTGAGTTGTGAATTCGTTTCCTCCCTCCAATTTAAAAATTACTGTAGTTTTGACAAGTACTGAAGTGGTTTTTTTACGAAAGGACGTTCGGCGTATTAAATTTACACCAGGATTTTTTTATGTTACCTTGAGAGTGATTTTAAGTAAATGGTATAATCGGTGAACTTTGCTTTAAATGTCCGTAAACGATCATACAAAATATGGCAAATGAAGTCATGAATGTGATTTATAATAGATTTCAAAACCTGTTATTTTTTGCATTTGCATCAGACACACAGAAAACTAGATGAAATATAAAACAATAAGAATTAAATTATATAATAAAATGTTTTACTTATTATTTCCTAACATTTATACATGATATAACTTATTTGATAAGAAAATGAACTGCCCCCAAATTTTAAATGCATTTTTTTTTTATTTTAGTGGCAATTTGGTTTTACTTTAGCAAGAAATCAAAAAGTAATAAAGCAATACAAATTTATAAATTCCCACTCCTAGTAGTTTTTGTTTGCTATACCATTGTTGCACCACTGTCACATAGTTGTGTAAGGCTATGGTTGCATATTATGATATGATATCGCCTCTGTGGTCTAGCGGTCCGGATGTTGGACTTGATTGCATGAGGTCCCGGGTTCGAATCCCGGGTCGGCCAACAAAAAGAAAATTGGATTTTTACAATTTTCTAATTAAAAAAATGTTGGTCGGGATTGGAAATGTGCCCGGTTAGCGATAGGCTTGCCACCTATCACATTGTGGGACTTGTGTCTTCGGCTAGTCGTGGGTGCCTTGGTTGTACCTCTGCCTACCTCTTCGGGGATATGGGCGTGAAGATACTACTACTACTACTACTATGATATGATATAGAGTTACAATTCTTCTCTATAAGTACTATTGCTAGACCAGGACTCGGGCGTCTTACTATCGCTAGCATATAGAGCTTAATGATTAGTCACGGTTGACGATAATTATATACCTACTTGTTTTATGAATGTTAGTAAAATATACTTAAATAGACAACAGAATAAATTCAATATTTATATTGGTTGTTACCAGACCTGGAAATACAGACATGTAAATGCTTATCATACAAATGCCTGCCCCCGTCGGGAATCGGACCCGAGTCTCGCGGTTGATCGGTGAAGTTAGACGTGTACATTTGCCCCCCGTCCAACGGGAGGGGGAGGGGGAGGTATTGTTTTATTTTGTTGTTCTTGAATTGACCCACAACTTGCAAAATAAAATATTAAAACAGTTAACTTGAGTTAACTGGTTGATGAAATTTCCATGTTTTTATGATTCTGTAGCCAAAGGCCAAAATCCGAAACCTAGACTTGTCATACCTGTCCGCCTATATGTCACAGCCACCTTTTTCCGAAACTGTAAGAGCTAAGCTGTCCTAACTTGGTAAGTATATGTGTTCTTTAAACCGCTTGAAGATTTTCACAAAACGAAAGAAAAATAACAGATTCCACAAACTTAGAACTAAAACCTAATGTTTTTTTCAATCCATCCATAAGTGTAGGGTTTTTCTGGATAGGTCTTCCAAAATAGTGTTGAAGCTTATATAAATATGTTTTTTTTCGAAACTGAATATTTTGCTTGAGAGACACTTTTTTTATTTTATTGAATCTGGCGTTACTTTGCGGAAATCCATTATAACAGATGTAAAATAAGCCTTTAGTTTGCTAATTCCGCGTAAACAGTGTAACTGTTGTGGCAAATAATACTCCAAATGACACAGAATGTGACAACCCTACCTAAAGTGCCCACCTCTCACTTCCGCGAACAGATCACGAATAGAGTCCGAACTCGGGAAACAAAAACCACTTGTCACGTCTTTCGCCAACTTTGTCGAAGAATTCACCACAGAGAACACCAAATCGCTTTCCTAAGGATGCCTCGGAGTCGAGGCGAAACGTACATCGAGTGCAAATAGCAAAATAAAGGCTTATTTTACATCCGAGAGACACTTGCAAAATAGGAAAATGAGTGCTTTGTAAATGTGCAGTAAAAATGCGTCTGGTGTTCTTTGTTACCAAATTCTATAAAAATCCATCTTCAACAGCTTAAGTGAAGCTCAGAAACAGTCCAGCCAAATCAGAACCAACCTCAAAAAAATTGCACAGAAAATAATTGTGATTGTTGCTATTTCACTCTGTCCTTGCGGTTTCTCTTGTTCTCAAAGTCAATTATGTCATTAAGTGTGAAAGTTTAAATGTCAAAACAATGTGATTTAGTTAGAAAATTTCCCTTAACGTCGCTCGTAGTTCCATTGATGGAATTCCATCTATCCAATTCTAATTAAAAATCACATTCCATTCCTTTAATGGTACAAGTGACACAACTTTGTATCCTTGCAGTACCATTCAAATCTATGAAGACAATATCTTCACGTACGTAATTTCATTTTTGAAATGCATTTTAATTTTAACCAACAAAAGAAGGAGATTCTCAAGTTAAAGCGTATGTTGAAGTGAAAACCTCTTTAGTAGCATTGCGCACTTTTTTGGAATGGGTAAAAACTTCTAAACTCGCGTCAGGACACGTGTCCTGATTGAAAATTCGTAAGACAGCGCAGGGCGCTTGCGCCAATAAGACGGCGCAGAGCGCTTGCGCGAATGTTCGTGTTGTAATGTTTTTGTACGATAGCACAATAAATTAATATTGTATTCTACCACATAAATTATATTATTTTTGCACTGATACTTGAAGCAATTCGTGCAAAATTATTCCCTATCCATTCCAAAATATCAAATATGCACAACGTTAATATTCAAGTTTTCACTTCTGTCAGTACTCTCGGAGTGCAACCCGTCGTTTTTTTTAAATTTATGATCCAGAGACTGTGTACATACTACAGCTACGTAATGACCACGAATAACTTTTTGCTGTGTGGTCCAATTTCGATCATTCTTTTTTTATCGGAAAGAGTTTTCTGTTGTCTCCTCAAATTTTGTCCCGTTTTAATTTCATAAAGAAAATACAACTAAGGGGAAGATTTTTTTTTAAATTTTTAGTGCTATCGGTGGTTAAATTTTTTTGATAAAGGTTTTTTTTAAGTTTTATGTATTTTTACAAATATAATAAAACGAAAAAACTAAATCAAAACTTCTGAATGGAATGAAACTACACAACTATGGGCGTCTGGAACTTCTAAAATAGGAGAACGATAAATCGCAATAATATATACGATGCACATTACCGTGTAAATTTCCACCGATAATTAGTTCGAGTTGTAATAAGTAGTTGTTATTTAATAAGTACTATAACACCAATACTGAAAATAGTTGTACTTAACGGTTAAAAGATGGCTCTATGTAGTTTAGAAATAAATTGCAGAAGTGCCGTAAGCTGTAACCACTGTATAGTGTATTTGAAATTATGAAATACGAAATTATTGACTTGAATGACCAGCTGTTGTCAGTTATATTATTTTGATGATTGTTGTTACGGAAGCCTTCATGGGCGAGTCCGACTCGCACTTGATCAATTTTAGTTGTTGTTAAAGTGCTAATGTTAGCTTTTTTAAATTTTTATACAAGAGGAGGCAAACGAGCAAGTGGGTCACCTGATGGAAAGTGATCACTGCCGCCCACGGTCATCCGCAACACCAGGAGTATCACAGATGCACTGTCGACCTTTAAGGAATTAGAACGCTCTTTTCTTGAAGGTTCCTAAGTCATAATCGTTTGGGAATACCGCCCTCGGTAACTGATTCCACAAAGGTGGTGTGCGAGGTAAAAAATGTCTTCGGAATCGCACAGTTGTAAATCGCCGCGCATCAAGATGATGGGCTTGATAGGTACTTTAAGCTTTGTCGCGATGTCCGAAGGTGGAAATCAGCGGCTGGAATTACATAAATTTGGAATTTTAATAAGTTAAGTATCACCTGAGTTTAGATTATCATCACCGAGACACTCAGTGACAAAATCGGAAGTATCGGAAGTAAATATGTGTCTGTAGCTTCATAACTTATTAGAAGATGGATGGCCTAGTAGTATTGCGTACATGATGGTTTTGTCGACAGCTACCGATTTTTTTTAATTTAACTATTGTAAGCAAATATTCTGGCATATAGGTTTGCTTACGAACATTGTTTGAAATTCCAGCTTCTTATTGGTCACCCTTTTGTGATGGTAATGGACTAGCATTTCTTACTATCAGGTAGTTCGTTTTGTTTTTCTGTTGATAATATAAAATTTAAAAGTAAATGAAAAGCATCCAAATAGAATAATGTAAATTATATTGAAATTCTAGCAAGATTGATATACTGTCCGACGTGGATGAAGAAAACGTGCTTCGTAAGTCTTGTCTGGACCCTTTTCAAAGATGGCCGATAATGGACGTCATTCGATATCTTTAGAGAAAGCTTCTTTCGAACTTTGGATTTAGTTTCATTTGATATATCTATAACTTATCTATATTAGAATGTGTTAGAATGTTATCAAAACAGCATTTTTCAGAATTATTCATAACCGTTGTGTAACTTCTAATCATCAATTCAAACTATGTTTAAAAAATTCATTCATAAACGTTATTCAGAGGTAGTCATTTGTTTAAATCTGCTCTTAATCATCTGTCACTTTAAACAACCTTAGACCATTGCCTAATCAACAATATGGCTAAATAAATTTCAAACAGCTGCCGTTATTTGCGATGACAATGTAAACTAATAGTTAAATCAAAATAAAGTTATTTAATTTACAATTTTCCGACAAAACATTTATACGTATTATAACTTGACAAAACAGAAAAAAATCTATTAGTTTTCTAACAACTTATAGTCATTTCATCATCGTCATCATCATCAGTCGGAATACATCCATTGCTGGACATAGGCCTCCCCCAAAGAGTGCCACAGCCGCTTGTATCCAGCGACTCCCCGCGACTTTGACCAGATCATCAGTCCACTGGGTGGAAGGTCGGAGAACACTACGTCCTCCGGTGCGAGGCCGCCCCTTGAGAACCTTTCTTCCTCAGCAGTGATCGGTTCTGCGAGCAATGTGGCCTGCCCATTGCCACTTCAGTCAATAGTCGTTTAATTTGGCTTATTTATGTGTACTTGTGAAAATTATATTAAATAAGCTTTCTTATGATACTAGCATTGTCTTTGTACGAACTTTTTAAGCATAATAGCAAACAAAAATATACCACCTATCCCTGTGCAAAATTTTAGCAATCTATAACATTAAAATGACGGGCTTTAATAACAAGATGGCTGAACGGCTTAGGGACCGTCCAGATGAGCTCTTTGAAATTTTTTTGTAGGCACTAAAATAATCATCTAACAGGGGGGTCTTGTGTCAATTTATATATTTTGTCATATACGATGTGTTTATAAATTTCGTGTTAAAGTGTTTGTTCCTATACGCCTCCAAAACGCCTGAACCGATTTTGATTAAATTTTAAATACACACTCAGTAGGTCTAGAAAGATTCTTCACGAGTAGTGTCAATGCTCTAAGTTTTCACCAATTCTAAATTTCCTACATTCAATGTGAAAACTGTGGGGAAACTAGGAAAAACAACATTTTTAATTTTCCCATACAAACGGATCGGGTGGAACGAGGTTCACAGACAGAGGCAGTATTATTAATTTAGGTACGAAATTGTAAACGTTGGCATGCTATTTTTTATTATTTAACGAAATATGATGAAAAATGTATATTAAAGGTAATTGGGTATTTTTAAAAGCTATAAATTAACTAAATTAGAGAGTAAGTAAATAAAGATTTTCTCCCGTATTGGTCTGGGCTCCTTTGCTGAATAGACCATCTGCCTTCCTGTCTGGTAGCTAGTAAAAAGCGAACATAGGAACATAGTGACGGACTAGCACCGCGACATGTGACTAATTTAAGTTTTTTTGGATGTATTTGTAATTTCTCTGTATTTGGTATACAATAAAGAGTTATTGTAATGTATTACGTCGTAGAGTTTTGCAGAGACTCGTCTGGATTGTTACCAATGCCTTACCTACTTCTGCCGCCTTAAAGTCAGTGTTTGTTGTTGACGTGTTTCAGTTTAAGGATAAGGTAGCTGGTAAATTACTTTTGTTCGAGGCCTAACATCTTGACCTCAGGTTAACAACTTACCATTACCACCTTCGGTGTCTCTAGGCGGCGTGAATTTCTGACCATGAGGAAATCCGTCTGATTGTTTGCCTTCCATTATCATAAAAAAAGCGGAAAATAGATTTTACTGTAACTATATTTTGCCAATGTCATGGCTACCGTATTTATGTTACGAGTATTTAGGTAATTAGGAATTCTATAGCAAATTATCGAGTTACTTTTATTACTTGTATCAATTTCTTACTTATTGAAAATTGGATTACTTTGTAAAAAGTTAATTATCATAATAACTGAAATAATAAATAATTTCTAAAGCTACACAAAAGTGTGACGTAAAGGCTTAAAAAAGCAGTAATTTATTTTACTAAAATATTTGCAGGCCATAGGCGATCCGCAGAAACTGGTATCGGTTGACCGTTCCTTTGTGACACTAGCATTTAAATTGTTAATGCTAACACTTGTTTTCCATTGGTGTTGGTAATTTATGACCATGTGAAATATTTGAAAGGTAAGTTCGTGGTTTATAGCCGTTTTTTTTTGCTTAAAGTCCAATATATTTAAGTACAAGAATAAATATAGCACATGCATATACATGATTTTATATGATAGGACAACGGACAAACACCGATCTGACAGTGACAGCATTTAAACACCACAGATGTTGTAGGTGCGTTGCTGTTCTATGGCTTAAGGTGTTTGTCTTATTTTGCAAGTCTACTGGCTACAGAACCATTCTTGCAAATGATGTAATGTAAAAATTACGAAAAATAATAGTAATAATAAGCGGTTAAAAATGTCAAAAAAAAATAAAAACAACATGAAAAACGTATATTTTACCGCACACTTAAACAGCTCGTCTATTCTAAGCCTTACTTTGATAAATATATATACGTCTTGAGTAGCCATAGTTATTTAAGAAAGCGCGCGAAAACCATCTGCAGTTTTCGCTTACTTTCCATCGATATAAATATATAACATTAATCCTAAATACCTATTCTCTTTAACGTAGCAATATTTAACAGTACAGCTTGTTATAATTTATACTTATGAGACAAAATATAGTTACATGAAGTTGTATACAAAGGGTCATGTTGATTGTCTTATAATTTATAATCTATTATATTACGGTAAGACCACTTTATATTAATATGTAATAACAAAATTGGTTTAATAAGGGTTATATTAGTATACTACACTTAAATAAACAAATCTAATACTTACATTTCAAAAACCAATTCGTCACAGTACGTCTTTCAATTCACAAAACATTCAATGAACAATTGTTTCTTTCCAAAAAAAAGTATATCCCCGAAGAGATAGGCAGAGGCACAACCAGGGCACCCACGACTAGCCGAAGACTTGTGGGACTTAGCACAATGTGATAAGTGGCTAGCCTATCTAAATACCGATGTCTCAATAACACCCAAAAACGCTCAAATAGTAACAGAGAGTAATAGATCTAGTAGTAGTTTTATAAAACTTTATCGTGTTACCATAACACACAATCGATTTTATTAGTATTGGTCTGCTAAGTAACTATGGTTACTTGGACGTACGATTCAACATTTTTTTACGTAGCTGTAGTTTCGTGTACGTTCAATGGATAATTAATTGAAGCTACATTTCGAGATTTAATGTAGGTAGTCAAATTTTCACTACTTTTCAGGCTTAGCATAAAAAACAAAACAACCGGTTCACAGCACACATGTTTATATTAGAGGCGCAAAAAATTGAACCTTTTAAAGTTAACATAAGAGGGGTGTCAAATTTCAATTTCTCAAAAATGATTTATAGCATTGTGTATGAAGATATTTTGTTTATAAAAACTTAATCGTTTCTGCAATAGAGTACAATGGAAGTCTCAGTCACATTTGTTACATTTTGAATAAAATTGGAACAAAAATCTCCGAAGGAAAAGCAGGGGTGTCATAAGTACGACGTGTCTGTGTGTTTGTGTGTCTAACTCCAATTTCTTTGCGGAACATTCTGTTTTAATGTGTGATCTAATGTAGCTAAGAAACATTTTAATTAATGACAAGTTTTGTTGGACTTAGAGAGTTATTGAACATTTACCGTTTTACAATGATTACTGTCCCGTAAGTTGGTTAATATTTTATTTTTGTTGGCATGTACAAGCAACTGTAAACTTTTATAGGCAATTTAAAAAGTAAAACAAAACGGTACTACAAAAACTTAATGCTGCTTTTGTTCATGTAACGAGAAAAAATGCAAAACTTAAAGATTACGACCGAGACAAGAAAACTCAACTACAAAATGTACTATGTTTGAAAACTAGTTCAAAATTTTAAACACAATAAGACAACACTACAATAGACGAAAACATAGATTATGACAAAGTCATTTATCTAATAGTTTGTTTTGTTTATTTTGGTTGAAGTGATGTGAACTGACAAGTCAATTACAATGATATGTTTGTTTTTATTTTCTAAATAGCTTCCACGCGCGGAAAGCGCGTGAGGCATTTTATTTGTTATTCTGGTGCATAGGACGTAGGTAAAAACTGTGTACTGAACAGCTTCATGTAAATTCGTTCAGTAGTTTGTGTAATAAAGAATAAAGAACTGTCATGCATCCGGCTTTACAAGCTTTTGCGTTTATTTGGGTTTTCTTAATAGTAGTTCTTAATAGTGTTACTCAATAGAAATATCAGACTTCCGCGCCTGTTATGTAGAGGTAAGTATTTTTTTTAAGTAGTTAGCTTGTACTCTAGTCCAGCCGGAGATCACACAAAAAAAGAGTGGTTAGCTTTAACACTAAATTAAAATTAGGCAGAGGGTGAGATCGGTTTTGGAACACGTTTCTCTCAGGAGACACGTGGTAGGTTGAAGTTAAAAGAAAAGGTCAAGCCTGTTGTTATGGGCGTAGCGGTAATGCTTCCACGCTGCATTCGACTGACCCGGCGATTGAACCCGGGACCTCAAGAAGTCAAGCCCGACGTCGGACCACTAGACCACAATGTCGACCAAAATAACAGACCATAGTTAATTTATTGTTGTTATAGCAGACAGTAGGACTTTCACAAAACAAAACAACTTAAAAGTGATCTTAAAACCATTTTTGTCTGTGCTTCAGGTTTCACATTTTTTGCCTCTTGTGAAATGTTACTTATTAGTCGTCTGGTCTTGGATACCATGGCGATCCATCATCAAAAATAACCAGTAACACCACAATAAGTAAATATCCTAATTTTTTTTAATTAACGTTGTAATTTGAGGTTGTGTCCAAATACCTTTTAACAACATTTGCCCGTTCGATTCTTTGATCTATTTTTCAGGTTGCTCTAGGAAAAACATAAAATTTACACTGACTGTCGACATCATAATTCACATAGTCTGGTATTTTTAAGATGATATTACAGATCAAGAGTAATGACCCATTTTCAAAACAACATTTGATTACCAAATTTCACTTACCCCTTTTGTTACACATTTCTGCCGCAGCATGCGCTGCGATCGTTTAATCTATCCCTTCCATACACTTCGCTCGTACTTCATATATATAGAATGATATGGAGATGCGATATACCGGTGGACCCATTATACGAGTAATACGACGAGTTTGTTGGAACATTTGGAAATTTCAACCGTATTACGATCACAACACTAAGTAAGTATATCTTACTCACTTAAATTGTTTAGCAAGTAATGTTTGCAATGTATTAAAGTTAATTATTTTTTTAATAGTAAAACATTTTAACGTAACTGATAGTAATCTCGTAAATAGTATAGAATATTAGTAAATATCGTTTGTCGCAAAAGTTCAAAATATACTCTTGGCGTGAAGCCAAAGTTTTGTTACAACTTGATGCTAGTTATTCAGAGATTAATTAGATTTGAACATTAGGTTCAATGTGCTGATTGAAGAAATTGATAAAAATAAAGAATTTAAAAACTATTAATCGCAGCGCCTTTGTAATTAATTCCAAGTTTCCTAAGGCTTATTTATATTGATAAGGACAGTTTTTCTGATTATGAACATAAATATTAGATAAAAAGATTAAAAGTATAAACTAAACATTAGATAAGTAACATCGACCACACATCCCAATAGACGCCGCATATAGGCTAACAAGGTTCTGTCAACACATAAGTGTAATTGTTCTAATGTAGCTTATTACTTAAAAATATATGAACAGTATCGACCAGGTTTGTGACCTGTAAACATTGTGCGTTATTGTTTAAAAAATAAAAAATAAATAGATATAAAATCACTGTTTGTTCAATTAAATGGTACGGTAAAAAAAGTCGCACTTCACATTACCAAAAAGATGGCACAACTTCCCGTAGGTTAATTAAAAATAATAACATTCGTAATTACATTTTAAATTATTTGATGTTTATCGGAGTTCACCATATACTGGTCAGACATTGTTAGATGCGAGTTTATATCCCTTTCTTACACATATGATTTTCAAGCTATCACTTTCGTTTGCGTACAGCTAGTGATGGACTAATGTGCAAATCTATTTTATCGATATGTTTATTTATTTATCCTGAATAGGATACCGGTATTGTATGTAGGTATTTATGTATTTTATCGATAAATTGAGGCACTGACAGAAACAATAAAAAACTTCTTACTCTGTGTACTTTCGAGTTGGCCTCTGTATAGTTACTCTTTTTCATATGAGAAGTCAGCAAACAAGCACACGGCTCTCTTAATGGTAACATATAATCACGACCTACAGACACCAATAATGTTACAGGTGCGTTGCTGTCCTATGGTCGGAATGTAAGGCCTATTTTGCAAATATACTGGCTTCCCTACCCTCCGATTCAGAAATTGGAATTTGACACTGTCGTTATAGCGACAGGAATGGGTAAAGCGGTGGATAACTACCCAGGGAAGTTGCTGCATACCACCCTATCACCAGTGCTCTTGTTGACAATTACCTGTTTTACCTGTGCTCACCTCTTATGAGGTGCCTGGCAGAAGGGCAGGTGATCTATTTTAGCCAGCGGACTCGAACCAACACGATAGAAAAGTGAACTTCTGAACTAAACGCGGAAGAGGACGTTGTTATTTGTCATTAAATAACTCATAAATAGTTGAGCCAATTTAATAAAACTCTTTTAAGTCCATTAGGTCGCTATCTGGGTGACATAAATTCAAGACTGGTTCCGATAGGCGATGTTAGGGTCAGTATGTCATAAAACTTTCAAAGGGCTGGGACAATTTTAAAACTAATTTGTTTACAGCATTTCAACGATATTCTGTAGTTCAGGTGAAAATTATTCAAATGAATTAAAACAATTCAATTTGATAAGTAAGTATGTCTTTTTATATCAGGTATCCACAAGATCATTAAGTAAAAAATTCTGATTTGGTTAAAAGAAACCAGACAAGAAAATTGGTTTCCGAATTCCAAATTCCAAATACAGTGTATTAAATCTTACATTTTGCAAAATATTGTTTCATAGATACACTTTACGCCACTGCTGCTTCATAACAATGCTAGACCACATACTGCAAGCAGACGGCTTCCCAACTAGAAGAGCATCAATTGGAATGTTAAAAACATCCACCTGAACCTAACTCCAGATTACTATTTTTTTTGAAAATTCAGATGCAAGGACCTAATATATTCAAGTACGGATATTACTCTCAACCACAAAGATTTGTGACCTTGAGGCGTTGAGTTGCATAGCTGCGATGTGACGTGCAATAAACAAATTGCGATATAATCCGTTACAACGTCGTACTTCTTAAAATAAAAGGCATATCGATAAAATATATTGTTCGTATTAAATATGTCTCATCCCTAATCTTACACATCTGTCACAAATATGACGTGTTGTCGCTGCAAGGGCCAATAGGAAAGCAGTTCCTCACATCCCCGCACCTCAGCTATTTGCCATAATTGTTTCAAAGTAAAATTATACAGAATAGGTGTCTATTAGGATGTATGGTCGATGATAAGTAATTAAAAAAAATGCCGGGAAACCGATATGAAGTTCGTTGGCTTGTTTTTTTTAAATATGTAAACCTTTCACATATCATGAGCAACACAGCGATACGCCGTTACTCCCTCATACCAGCTCGGGCTCGATCAAACAATTTAAGTTAAGGAAAGAACATGAGTTGAGAAAGGACAAGAATATCAACGAATCACGCTTAAGTTGTTCAAATTAACCCTGGCCCTAATTCAACATATTAAAGTTAACTTTATTTAGTAACATTTACTGTTTTGAGCGCGGGTTTTAGGCTTTAGACGGTAGACTTTTGGGACATTAAGTCCGCCTCACCAATTACTCACTGACGATCGTATTAGAACACTTTACCCGACGCATGCCGTCGGAAAACAAACCTGTTCATTTGTCTTCCGATTTGACAACACTATCAACATCGGCACGGCTTAGGATTTTAGGAAGAAAATAGTGTATTTACACCCTGACATCAACTTTATAGTGAATTTCCCTGACGTGTGGGTGAAATAACAAAACACCGCTTTGGTATGCTTGAGGCTGCTGTACAGAAAGTGATTAAGGCACTGTGTAAATTTTAGAGATAGCTTTAGCTGAATCAAACGCTAAATACCAAGTCAAAGATACCAAATTAAATTAAATGTTAAACAGGTAATATTTAATTTGGAATATATTCAAGTGCTTATATGTATGTATGCTATCGTAGAATAAAAGCTATGAAACAAGCATCTATGTGTCTATTTGATAAAAATGTCGAAGTTAGACAGTATAATTACTGTTTTAATTTAACAAATATGCCTTCAATTTTCTCCTTCCAAATGCTAGTTTTCTGTGTTCTGTAAAAAACGTTTCCTTACCACAAATACTTAATCACTTTGCTTTTAATTAACTCCTAACATAAAGTTAATGGAATCTTAAATGAGGCGTCAACAAAATAAATATGCCTGGTCAAAGAGTGACGTCAAAGATTTATAAACTTCGGTTGTTATCACATAATTTTACGAAAGTTTAATCTGAGTTAAGCTTAATCTTAAGAATACTTAAAGTTAGAAATAAATTTCAGGCTATATCTGTGTCAGTTAAAGAATTTACGAATATCAACGATCCCTTCCGTTTCATCGTTCTTTCCCGTAAATTGAAAATGCTGATATTCTTAAAGATGACAAGATGACAAAATGAACTATGACCAGCTTGACACGTTGGCTTTCTAGCCTTTGATTGTGACCAACAAGCTCTAGTGTACGAGCTGCTTTTTTTTAAATATAAAGTGTTTTTACTTATCCAGATCCTGATTTAAAGGAATATAGGTCGCCTAATGACATAAACATAGTAACAGTGCTCTGTCAATTAGGCAGAGGTTTTTAGTATTATGCCGTACATTACCCTCGAAACCGGCAGACACCAGTAGTAAAAATTATATATATACTAGCTGTAATAATACAATAAATAGCTTCGCCCGGGAGTTGATATGAGATTACGAGGTAGTTGAAATAAAAAAATAAAACTATGACGTAATAGTAAAAAAAAATATTGAAAACATTCGCTAATTTTTTTCAATATTTGCTTATAAACAACATTTTTCATTTTATTGTCTGGAGTATTTATATATATATATATATATAGGTTTTTCGGATTTCCTGGGTAGTAGTAGTAGTAGTAGCTTGCTCAAGGGTGAGCAAGTTACATATAGCTGACCGTGAGAGAAGCAGGGTTATTAGAGGTTAACGCCACAATATTTTAAAGTTTGTCCTTGCGTTTTGTTAATTGTAAAACTAAAAGCTAACTGAATTGGAAATTGCAATCTTTTAAATTGAAATGGCAATTCAGGAGAGATCAGTGGTATTCTAGGTATAAATACTGTTTGTCCTTTGTTCTTTCCAGAAATAAGTTCAGCTTCAATAATATTATTCGATTATCCTCGTTCCATTACATAGTTTTAGAGAGCTGAGATTTCTCAGTAGTATGATTGGAGATCCAATTTTCAGACGAAGGCAGTGTAATGGCATTCCTGGTACTTGTAAAGAGTGCAGAAATTCTGTGGGGAAGTTGATACTTTCCTCACTGAATACCGTCGTGTTCATCGATTTGATTCTGTAAACGTGCTTCGCGTTCTTCTTCCGTTTTATTTCTTCGATGTATTTTTTGTTTCCGCCGTTTCGCTGCAGAACTGGCAAGATCTCCTCCTCTTTTACGTCTAGGCATTGTATTCTGTAAAAAATAAATTAAATAAACATGTCATAGACAAACAATTAAAAGAAAAAGAAAACCAACCATTAGAATTAGTAAAAGACACTATTAATTATTTTTTCAAAAATAATTTTAATAAATAATCAAACTGAGAACTTTCTTTTTTGAATTCGGTTAAAAATACATACATTTGATATTTCACAATAAAGGCTCACAGACGACTTTTTTCTTCTCGGCTTCAAAATCGAGAATTAATTAAACACACTATTAAAAATACTCACACGTGATACTTCAAAATAAATGCTTACAGATAACTTCTTTCATTTCCTTTCGCAATCGCTTTCCAAATCGAACTAACTCTGGCGGGTGATACCGGGCCCTTATATATTCAGAGAGCTAGGCTCTACGATATTCGGAAAAGTTCGAGAATATTTTCATTTACACCTTCTTGAATGTACTCGATACCTAATAATATGCTCTGCAGCTATAGCATGAGAAGTAAAGGCGCGAAATTTGAAAACTTAAATTTTAAAATATTTTCAGAATTAATAATTAATAATTTGAATAACTAAACTTATCTCGCTTCAACTCTAAAATAAAAGCTACCTAACTCTGTATAAATACACAAAATTTAATAACTTTATTATAGAAACAAATGTAATTTAAGACTTTGTTGAAATTGGAATTTCAAATTTCGCGCCATTGCTACACATGCTGTAATTCGTCGCAGCGCCTTTCGAAACGCAAATCAATAATAGTTGTTCTGAATGGAGTTCAACTACTAGACAACAGATGGCGCCACTACTTCACTTAATTTTCGAGTTGAGGAATTGGAAAAGCCCATATATCTTTAAAAATACGGCCTTTAAGTTTCGGGAACGGGAACTTTCTTGTTCGAGTGGGGATAAAGGGCTATTGCACTATGTAAGTCCCTTTATCGTATCGGGAATCCTTTTTAAGTTTTGTCGGTACGCACATTTTATCAACTTAGTTTTATTATATATAATGATGATGATAATGATATATTATAATATTCGCAGGAATAGATGAGTCTCTAACTAAACCAAACCAAACTAAACCAACTTAACTTAGCCACGTTGTTAGTCAGTTTGAGCAAACAGCTTTTGAGCATGAAGTGGCATCATAATGTTACTTTTGTATTTAGTGTTTGATTCACCTCTAGAATTCTTAGAAATATATAAATAAACTGCATTGTAACTGCTCGAAAAAGGTTAATCTTAACTCAGATTAAACCTTCGTAAAATTATGTGATAACAACCGAAGCTTATAAATCTTTGACGTCACTCTCTGACCAGGCATATTTATTTTGTTGAGGCCTCATTTAAGATTCCGTTAACTTTATGTTAGGAGTTAATTAAAAGCAAAATGATTGAGCATTTGTGGGAACGAAATGTTTTTTTACAGAACACAGAAAATTAGCCTTTGGAAGGAGAAAATTGAAGGCATATTTGTTAAATTAAAACAGTAATTATACTGTCTAACTTCGACATCTTTATCAAATAGGTATATACATAAATGCATGTTTTATGGCTTTTATTCTACGATAGCATACATACATGTAAGCACTTGAATAGATTCCAAATTAAATATTGCCTATTTAACATTGAATTTAAATCGGTATCTTTTGACCTAAAAATGTAAACATCGATATTCATCACATGAATGCCTGTCCTGTTTAGAATCAAACTCGAGCCTCGTAGTTTGTCGGTGACGTTAGGCGTGCACGGCAACTTGAGTCATCGAATCAATCAAATTTAGGAAGTAAGAGAAATGCCTTTAAAGGCAAAAAATGACCGCAATACTCAGCGTGTTGATTGAGAAAAAACGATAAAAGTAGAAAAATTGCAACATTTTTCGAAGTTATGATTTTCTATAACTGTTGCTACAGCCCTAACTTAGGGTACGTAGGTATTTTAAGTATTTTGAGTAACAATTAACGCAGAATGTAAAGCTAATGATAACTCATACACCTACTTATTTTTAATAATACATTACACATAACTGTGTATCGTTTTAAGATAAACACACACACATGCATACGCACACGCAACACACACACACTCGACATTTTTTGCGGTTTTGACATATTATTAGTAATATTAGTATAAAAGAGTGCGGGTCAAAGAATCCCGAGGATCACTGCGACCTTGAAAGATCTATTGTGATATATTATTTCTATTAGTATTAGTTTTTTAGTGTAGTGTTTTTTTTTTGTAGACAATCTAAAAAAAACTACTACGTCGCACGGGGATAAGCACATGCGCACTTTTCCTGCTCGGCTGAGTTCTTTCGGAAGTTATGGGTACGTACACTCGACACGAGAAGTTGTAATCATAAGATGATATTGTTTTCACGGTATATGAGACAAAGTAAATCACTGACTTGAAATTGAAATTTTATGTTTGGTGAAAAAAATTTGTTTACCTAATGAAAACAACGTGTAGAATTCAACAGACATGCACTCGAACTGTTCGTTTGACTCGCTTAAGGATTGCGTGATACCTATTCACATGCAACGAAACCCTTAATCTTAAAAATTACATTATTCTTAAGTAGCTTACTGTATACGAGGGTGGATTAAAAAGTATTCGGTCTAACCAAGAAAATAAGCACATACTAAGTAAATCAGTCACATTTTTATTTTTCTACGTAGGTAATCGGCATCTAGTTCGATATACTTTTGTTATCTACCATTCAAAGCATTGAGGCCTTTGAAAAAAGAAATTATTTTTCCTTACATTCAAAACATGCGTCAACAGTTGTTCTGATCTCGTCGTTTCTCGATAAAATGTTTGACCTCTCTAGTAATTTTTAGGTTAGGGAATAGACAGAATTCAAACGGTTTCAGATTAGTTGAATCAAACAAATGTGTCAAAAGTTCAAATCTACTATTGTAGGTTTTGAACCTTATGAACGTATGAACACGTTTGATAAAACAGGACTTTTCTTCGAAGCATTCCTGGACATTTTTCGTTTATTTCCTCTTGTAAACGTCATAGTAAGATTCAGAAGTATTCAGAGTTTATAGTCTGACCCCTTTCAAGATAATCAATCATAATTACGATCTTTTCACTATTGGCCATTTTGGGGGTTGGCGAACCAGGCCTTCTCCGCTGGTTTTTATTACTGTGCATTAGATACATTCACTCATGTTTCATCCACTGTAACAAAACTATTCAAAAAATCATCTGTATCGGCTTCAAATATTTCCAAACAGTCACGTGAAATAGTCAATCACGTCTTTTTTTCGTTCAAATAAAAGCAGTCGCGGAACCAACCTGGCAGACACTATGTGAAAACCCAATTCGTTGGCTATAATATTTTGAGTTCGTTTATAAGAGATGCCTACAATCTCGACTATCTTTCTAATTTTTAATCTGCGGTTTACGATAGTTAAATCTAGTACTTTTTAAATATTTTCATTAGTAGTGGATGTCGAAGGCCTTCTAGATCGGGATTCAACTTTCACACTCTCTTTGCCACGCTTGAATTCCGCTATCCATTTTTTGACGGATTAATAAGACAGAGCAGAATCCCTTATTGTACTCACCATATAATCACGTATGGCTTTCGGTGATAGTCCCTTCTTATGGAGGTGCTTAATGACGGCACGGTGCTCGCTTTGCTTAATTTGCAGAAAGCAATGTCCGATTGCTTTGTTAAATAATCTCAACTAATTAAGGTACACGAATTTCACACAATTGCCTACTCTGAACTGAATCAAATAATGTTGGTAGATTTGATTTTTAGAATGAATGAGGCCATGTTAGGCCGAGTACTTTTTAATCCACGCTCGTAGTATCGTCTACTAACTTAAACAATAAGTACTAGTACTTTTCTGATTTCCGTGTAATAATAAGTACGCGTACAACGTTATTTACCGAGTGCAGACGTTGAGCAATATTGATTCTTATAGAGTTACTCGTATATGTACTTATAACGTCATTAATAACTATGTTTACTTTATCTCCGTTTCGTGTAGCAAAACACGTGAAATGGCGTCGATGTTAAAAAGCTATTTCAACGCCCTACTTTATTGCCGTAAGACACCCCGTAGCTGCATACAATAAAATTTCCTCAACGAGACAGTCCCTAAAAAATCACTTCTTTTACATTACTGCGCTTGTGGGTTATTTTGTATTTTTATTTGTGATTGTATAGCATATAGTATAAAAATACTGATAATTTATTTAGTTCTTTTATTTTAATTTCCCATGCTAGCAAAATCCAGAGATTAGAAAAAAAAAATATGTGTGCGGGACTGTTAAAATAATATGTAAATTGTATATTTTAGAAATGAACAATGTATATATGTAATATATTGTGTAAATAGTTATTTAAACCCGTATAATGGAGCCCTTTTATTAATAGTATATGACAGTAACTTTTTTCCCTAAATAACATTATGGCTCCATATACGTTCGAAAAAGTAAAATTTCAGTAGTTGAGGCTGCAGCTCTACACTACCACGGTTTATAGATCGAGATGGTTCTTTGCTCTAGTTTTTGGAGAAACCTATCGTGTTTGGACTCATCGCTTTAACTAGATCTATTATATTTTCTAATGACAAAGACGTTATGACGAGGACCCGATGAATAAAATGTTAGATGACTGATGAATCATATTGTTGTATGTATTATATATGTTTCGTTATCTTTGCTGTTTTCCTTAAGCATATCAAACAAGTGAGATGTTTCGTGTTTTTCTCCTAAACAATTGCGATGCGTTGTTTCAACCCTCGACGCATAATTAAATAACAAAAAAATGCAATAACAAATATTCTTTCGATCTTCTTTTTCATAGAGAAAAAATATGTTTGATTCATACCAATTCTTTGCTGTTTCTGATTTGTTTGTAACTAGGACTGTGTGTGCTATTTTTAGTGCTTCATTTGTGGTGCTATCAGAGCCAAGGCTCAATTGTAAAAAATAATTGAAAATAGAGGAACTATTTTCAATTATTTTTTCTCTTCGCTAATTTCTATTTCGTTTATTGAGTTTACATCATTACCACCTATTGTATTTTGGGTTTAAAGTTGAAGCTAATTGCGGTTGTTTCCTGTACAGATTTCTGTAAAAGTCAGTGACGGCTGCTATAACATCAACTATGCGGTCTCCTCATTCCTTTATCCAAGTCTTGTCTACTCTGAGATCCTTTTTTTTAATTCCAGTAAATTTCAAGATAAGTATATATTCTCTATAGTTCACGTATTATATTTTTATAAATTTATTTACAGTTTTGTGGAGAGTGGAGAGTTCATTTTTCATAAAGCAAGTTTTTTTAGCTTTCTGTAATATCTTTCTTCTTTGTACCATATTACCTATGTTATTGATAGTATTTTGTGTTTATTGTCACTGTTCTTTATTCGTGAACGATGTGAAATTGAAGTATTTGTAAACTTTGAGTTATTATAACATAAAACGTTTGGACCGAAGTACTTTCCTGAACACACAAGGTCAAATAAAAGGGAAGTTAGATTTTCTTAGTACTTGGTTATGTCAGAAATTCTCTTAAGTGAGCTGAATTGTTTACTTATGAATTTCGTTCTATTATTTTTTGATCAATAACTTTTGCCTTTTTTCTTCTTGCTCTACGGTCTGACGGATAGTTCAAATCCAAAGTTTCAAAATATTGAAATATTCTTGGTTGGTTGGAGAGTATGTAATCTATCTCGTTTTTGTGTTTCTCATTCGGAGATTGGCATGTCCATCTTCATTTTTGCTTTTTGTTGAATCAATTGTTAACTTATGTTCACTGTGAACCTCTGTCCTCTACTAATTCTTTCTCCATACGTGCGTTGTTTCCTAGTTAAATATTTTTCTTGGTTATTGCAAATTCATTTTAAATGTTGTTACAAATCGTTTTGTTATTCTAGTGAAACTTTCTTTTTTTTAAGAGATTTATTTAATTACTAAAATACCTACTCCAAATTTGTCTGGTGTATCACACTCAAATATTTTATTTCTAAGCCACCTCGTTTCAGAAATTCTTATTATATCGTATATTATTTGACTTAGAGCTTCTTATTATTGAAGTAAGCGATCATATGTTGATAGAGTTCTTATTTATTTACTTGGTATAGTTCTTTATTAGTGTGTTTGTCTTTGAAGGACTGTGGTCATAGTTTTTCGCGGTGACCAGCCATATTGGAAGATAGTTTTTATTGTATGCTTGTATTTGTTTGTTTATGTTATCAATCCTAAATAGGGGCCTTAATTGCTATGTGTTATTATTTCTTTCATACTGTTTGCTGTTTGTATTTATGGCGTTTTTGTCGAAAATATGAGCATGATCGGTTTTACAATTCCTTCTCAGATACTCAGACTCACTCTCTCTCAGACCATCTTTTTGATAGTCGAGTTCATTCTGAATTTTGTTAAGGGTTTTCAGAATTTCTTCCATTATTGTATTTTGTTTTTGAAAATTGTTGCGCTCTCTCGAGGTATGTATTTACAATTTAGTTAGTTTTCGTCGATGGATCAACGCTGGCGTATATGTCGCTGATGTTTTATGAAAATTGCAAATAATTAATTTTGAGATTATGTTGTTATAGCTAATTTTGCAATTTTTCACTTTACTTACACAATTATTTCACTCTCATATTTTTAATAATAAATCGTTTTGGAATAGAATCTTTTGGCCAGCTAAGAAAATTCCTCTTGTGAGTATGCACTCACTGTTCGTTTTAGTTTTTCAAGTTGTCTATTAATCGCCTCTGTAGTCTAGCTGTCCGGCCTCGGACTTGACTTTTTAGACAAGTCCGAGGCTGGACATAGATCGTGCGATCGTGATAGATCGAGCGAATCCCGGGTTCGATTTCCGGGTCGGGCAACAAAAAATAGGAAATGTGTATTTTTAATTTTCTATTAAAAATAACGTTGCCCGAGATTGGACATGTACCCGGTTGATCATAGGCTTGCCACTTATCACATTGCGGGATTTAGTGTCTTCGACTAGTCGTTTATGCCTTGGTTGTGCCTTTGACCAACTTCATGTTTATACATTAACGCTGTTACTATTGTCAATTATTTTATAATTTGAATCATTCCTACAGATTTCTTAAGCTACAATTTAGGCAATAATTGTAAGTATCCATTTAGAAATCAAATTGATTCTGTATTAGTTTTGACTATCTAACATATTGTTATACGTGGGTATAAATATATATTTTTTTATTTTTGACATTAAAATATGTCTTAATTTTTTATATATACAACTACAGTATAATGTTATGTTAGTCGTAAACAAGCATATGCTTGTTGAAATATTTTATAATTTAATTAAAAATAGTGTAGCACTAAATGTATAATAATTGATATGGTATAATAAGGTTTGGACCGAGATTGATCGAAAGGGATTCTCCGAAACGACCCTTCATCCGAGATGATACATTTGCTTTCCATTGACCCGCATTTATTATTCATTCCCCAGACACACTTCATGCTTTTTGATGCGGTGATCGACCGAAACAAAAATATATACTGTTTTATAGAATGGTAAATAAGCTAGTGTATATTGTAATACATTGTTACGTGCTAAGGTTCTATTTGGTCAATGCCACTTATAACTAATACCTGTACATCTTTGTTCTCACTAATATTCACGGGAAAGTATATAATATTAAAATGAGGATTTGTGTGAGTTTAAGTCAAAACGGAATTGGCACGTGTAATAACAGTACAGCCTTTGAATGCTATCGGCGGAACCAGACCACTGAGACTAAACTCCATTCATATTATATCTTTTATAACCTCGCGATTTTACTACTTCACCGGACCGGACCGGACTATCCGTCAAAGCCAAGTCGATCGAAACGCCAAGTCGATCGCGAAGCTAACACTGTCGTAGTAAAGTTACTGGAACCATTTCGCCGCATGTTCAAGCCCCTATTTAAGAATCTCTGAATAAGACCAGAACGTAGAAATGTCTGTCATCTAGTCAGCTTTAATCACATACTTCCTCGTAAAATCCAAAATTCCAATTCTGAAGGTCATTTAGTTGCAAAATTAAGAGAAAACAAAGTTTTGCATTTATGATACTCACTCACCCATACTTCCCATAAACTCAGAGAGCTGAAATTTGGTACAGAGTTAGAGTTTGATGACCACATAAAGAAAAAACTATAAGAAGTATTAAAACTTGATTTGACGTTAAAGGTCTGAAGTATCTGATAAAGAACCCTGGTCCTTGCTGTATTGGAGATATCTTAAAGTACCCTTCTTCTTTTGTCACATTAAAAAATCGACCATCATTGCAAAAATCCAGCGTAGTGGGATACGTCTTCTAATTTAGTCTATCCTATAGTGTCCCACTGCTGGACTGGATAATAAAATTTGATAAAATAAATCAGTAGGCCCATGTTTCTACAAAACGAAGTGAAATCCCACCGTAAACATTGTGCAAACTAACCAAGCCTCGATGGAGCTGCTTTTTTATTTCAAAAAAATAATGAAATCTAGACAAAGTCGTGCCAAGTCTAAGGTTCCTTACAGCAAATTCTTTATTATTATAGTTAATGTTGTGGGACTTGGCCATAGACTTGTACCCCATACAGAAATCGTTGTAAAGAACCTTAGACTTGGCACGACTAAAAAAAAAGTATTTTCACGCCAATATCCCGAATTGGTAGACAGAGGCACAACCAGGGCACCCACGACTAGCTGAAGACACTAAGTCCCACAATATGATAGGCGGCAAGCCTATCGCCAACCGGGCACATATCCAATCCTGAGCAATTTTTTTTATTAGAAAATTGGAAGACCTAAATTTTCTTTTTTATGCCCGACAAGGGATTCGAACCCGGGACCTCATGCAGTCAAGTTCAACACCTAAACCGTTAGACCACAGACGCGATATGTCTAGATTCATTATTTTTTAGAGATAAAGAAGCAGCTCCATCGAGACTTGGTTAGTTTTCTATGGAATGTTTTGGTGGGATCATAGTTTTCTGTAAAGTCTACATCACTACATAGTATATAACAAAGTCTCTGTCTCTCCCTACAGTAAGAACGGCGATCGCTCACTGAGAAAGGCCGGCAAAGAAACTCAGCGACCTTGTTTTCTTTTCTTATTTCAAAATGTACATAATGTGTATAATTAATAATAGTAGTAATCATAAAAATAATACATTTGCGCTTAATAGTATATTAGATCTTTTTGTTGTAACTATTCTTTCCTGTTACACCAAAATAATTCTTGGTATGCAAACGTACGCATTAATTAGTTTCCTGTCGTTACATCATGCCTATGCTAAGTATTTTAACAACTTTTATATGTATATTGTATAATAATATTTGTTTTGATGAGAATGAGATGAATGTCAAAATTAAACAATGAAATTCATAACTAAGTGAAAAAAATGAATTAAAATAAGAAATTAAGAAAAGTTGTAAATGATTAGTTAAAATTAGAATCATTTTAAATTAAATAGCATGTCAAATATTTACAACATTCATAATTTAAAACAGTATATGAAAATGTAAAATATCTTACAATAAATTATATAACCTAAATTAAAAATAATATCACGCCAAATAAAACAAAATTTCTAAAAAAAATGAGTCACTTCTTATAAATTAGTTCACGTATGTCATATTGTAAACATCGTTCCAAAAACCATATCAGTGATTTCTTCTTAAATTTATTCATAGGTATATAATATTAGGTATATAATACTGTCATTCATACTAATGTAAATTTTTATAGCCATGAAATGTATTTTTTCTTATACAGCCGGACTTTACATTTCGAGCATGTTTTGTACTTAGATCTTTGTTTATTTAACTTAAAATTTTTTTTGGATTTTTTCACAAAAATTGAAATCTCTCGAATATTCATCCAAGATAAAGGGAGTATATTACTTTTTAAATAAAGGCTTACAATTATCAAGTGATTTGACGTCGCAAATAGCTGTTAGCATCTGTTTAGTATTTTAAAAGTCCCGTGCATTTCTACAAAATTGCTCGATGTAATGAGACCGTAAGAAAGGATTGAAGAAACATAACCGTGGTAAGCACTAATTGCTACTACTTTTGATACTACGTCCTGTCTTAAACGTCTCAATGCGTAAAAAAATTTGTCTAATTTAAAACAAATTGTTTCAACATGGGATTTTAAATTGCAAAAGCAATATAGAAGTAGAAATGTTTGCGATATAGAAGTAATACATAATACATCAATAAATAGTACACAACAAAGTTATCTTCCGCTTTTTGTTCCTATGTATGCGTACATCTTTTAAGCTACGCAGCGGATTTTGATGCGCTTTTTCAATAGATGTAGTCATTCAAGAGGATGGTTATTAATATATATCGGCCAGCGAAACGAATATTACTGTGTTGTCGCAGAACAAGTTCTTTTAAATTCAAGCGACAATATAAAGTGTTTCTTTTAATTTTTTTGTGTTTTGGTTAGTCAGTCAGTCAATCAGTCAATATGTGTAGTTGTCTCGATTTATATTAGTACATCTAAAGGTTTGTTTGGGCTGCTTCGTAGCCCTCGAGCTTCTTCTGTCAACATTAATAAACCTGCACGATCTCTCGCGGCCCTCGAATTTCGACTCTGAAAAGTTGATATATGCGAATTTCTCGGGCAACCCTCGAGATTAAAAACAAAAACTTTTAATATCGCCCTTTGCGATAGATCTACTAGCTACCTCAAAGTGTGGCAAAAGGCCGAGGCTAACTTGAAGATATACGGGCAGGTGAAAAAAAAATTGCTGTTTGTTGTCACAGGACAAGTTCATTCAAGTCCATGTGACAACATAGTGTTTTTTTTTCAGAACTTTAGTAACTGATTTTTAAAAGAAAAATATTATTGTGTGATTTAAAAATTCTTGGGACCACTGTTAAGCGGGACGTTATTTAGTTAGAGTTACGAGGTTTACCGTTCAAAGGTTATTGATTTTTCTAGTCGGTTTGAGAGCTTCTTCCTTACGTGCTAGTCTAGCTTTATATTATTACATAATACATAACATAATATTCAGCAACGGTGTAATAACCGTATTCAATTCAATTTCAATTTGATACACGTTATTAATTTATTTAAGTTAAGATAATTACTATTGCCGGTTGTTTTATACAACATCTATAACCGAAAAGCTTACTAGAAAAAACTGAACTATTATTGGCTCATGAAAGAATGACTTACTCTGTGGAGACGAGAACATGCTCAGTCAGATTTTTTTTATTCCTCGTGTTGGCACACTGTATATTATATTTATAGAATTAATGCATGTAGTTGTGAACATATGTTAAATTTTCAAACATATACCGTTGTAGCCCACTTGTCATTTATACACAACAAAAATGCATTATTTTCATTACAGTAAAAAACGTATTTAAATTTGTTTACAAAACTATGTTTATTAATACGAACTGGACTATTTACTTCTCGTTTGCATCATTCACGCCACATGCCTACCACCATACGATGATATATCAATTAAAAAATAACTTTTTTCCGTCTTCACCCTAGTTTAAGCACCGTATATCTAACATAAATTTAAAAAAGGACTTTTGATATCGCTTCATTTTTTGTTTTTACTTTTTAATATGCATTCTAGAAATAGGAAAATATGTTTAAGATACTAGGATATATCCATGGTATTAAGAAAGATTAGTTAATTTTTATTTATGAGGCGGATAGAGTACATACTTCGCTAAAGAATAATTCCATACGATATAATACTGTGAAAATAACTAAAATTAACAGTCTGTACTTTGTCAAAGTCAGTTAATTGTCTCATTTTTAACATCTCACGTGCTGAGTTTAATATATTTGCTAATTTATTTATGTCAAGTTAAACAACATTAACATTTTATCTAGTGATTCTTATAAACGTAGTGAAATCTTTCAGCTCTAGCTTGTTCTCATTAGTTTGTGCATTAGTCCTTAAAAACCTCATGTTAGGCACTAAAAATTTAATATATTTCTTTTTCTTATTAAAAAAAAATACATTTGTAATCGCAGGGTACGTTTTTATCATACCTATTTACACAGTTGTCTTTTAATTTTGATTAAAAGAATAGTTTCTTTTGCAAGCAATACGACTTCATGACTGTTTTTTTAAGTCGTAAGGTAAGTCAATGATATATAAGTATAAAGAACAGAAATTAACCAAGAATGGAACCCTCGGACACATACATTGTAACAGCAGCAAGTGTCGATTTTACACCATCAATCTTAACTTTCTGAATCCTCTCGTTTGAATAAGATAACAGAAGATTTTGCACCTCATACCTAATACTATAGAGGCTCAGTTTCCTTCTCAAAATATCTTAGGTAACATAATCGAATGCTTTGAACGAATCTCAATTCACACAGGGTTCATTCATAAATTCACATTTTTTTTTAACAATTCCACATCAGCATCGACTGTTGATCTGCTTCTTGTAAAACCAAACTTTTTATCAAGAAAAAAAACCTAATTTGTGAACATATATCAACATTGGTTTCAATATAAATGTGAATAATATTCCCATCAGTGTAGGCATAAGTTAGCTGGGTCAGTAGTTGAAGGGAACAGATTACAAGAGGAGATAGAAAGAGGAGGTAGGTTTAGTAGGTTTCATTTAATTTGGTAACACTCCATGTGAAACATGGCGATCTAATATTGTAGCTAAATAAAGAGCTAAAGCATTAATGACTGAAGTGGAATGACACCTTTTTTTTGTTATTTGTAATAATCCAAACGCTTTTATTATACCTTTTGTATCGACAATTAAAAATTCGAAATTATTTTTACGATTGGGTAGTGACGTAAGAACTTTTGTAGTTTCAACTGCAAAGTTAGGCAAGTATTTTTTAAATTCCATAGGTACATCTAATTTTCCTTTCATGTATATTTTCAAATGACTATCATCGTGGAAATTTCTCTTTTTTTTCAACAGTTTCTCTATTAATAATATTCCATGTAGTTTTTATTGTGTTTCTGAAATTTTAAAAACATTTTAATTAATATAATTTCGCAATATTTTAAGCTTATTTGAACATTATAAAGTATTTTTTACAAATTCCCTATATACAACAAACAAGGTATTCTCATATTAGTGCTCTCGAATTTGAGGCTGAAATATCAAAAAATAAAATAAAAAGAGAAACTTAAAATAAACAAATTATAGCAATTTTAATTTATACCATAACGTGTCTATCGCGAACAGCTGAGAGTTTTAGTGACAATAATTATGTTTTTAATTTACTTATTTTTTTTATTATTATTTTTTTAATCGAAATAAAATTATTTAAATTGCAATTTTCCACCAAAAAATGTATACGTATTATTGCGTAACAAAACAGACAAAATAGTGCGCTAAGAATGAATTGTACTTACCGGAAGCTAAAACTCCCAAATACATCCAGTTCCACACAATACACACCACTAAGCTGTTTTAGTAGCACCAACAATACACATACATACACATACTTATACACATACATACACATACTTATGGGTATTGTTGGTGTTACTAAAACAGCTTAGTGGTGTGTATTGTGTGGAACTGGATGTATTTGGGAGTTTTAGGTTCCGGTAAGTCAAATTTATTCTTAGCGCACTATTTTGTCTGTTTTGTTACGCAATAATACGTATACATACACACATACGTATGTGCAATACACATACATATACATTGTATGTGTATTGTTGGTGCTACTAAAACAGTTTGGTGGTGTGTGTTGTGTGGAGCTTGATGTATTTGGGAGTTTTAGCTTCCGGTAAGTCCAATTCATTCTTAGCGCACTATTTTGTCTGTTTTGTTACGCAATAATACGTATACATTTTTGGCGGAAAATTGCAAATTAAATAATTTTATTTAGATTTAAGTATGGATTTCCGCAAAGCAACGCCTTCTTTTATTAATTTTATTATTTTTTAAATTTTTAAGTACTATTCCGAGTCCCTAAATATTGTTATCTAGCTGAAATATCGTTAACTAATTTAAGAAGATGTTAATAAAACTCGATAATTAATTAATATATAATAAAACTCGAATAACCTTTTTCTACTCTAACGAATGATCAGTGTTCGCTTAATTCATTATATTCATTTTATAACTCTACATTCATATTTTTAGGTACTAAATTAAATAATGATTTATGTAAAGGATTTTTATCATCATTATTCGATCAAGATGGCAACTTTAGTAATTTTTCCATTAAAATACTCTCAAACTTTCGTAACGAATCACATTAACAGTTACAAAAGCAATGTCTTTTTTCAAGCTTTTTGCATAATTTTTTGCAATTTAACAATTAAACAAAAATCGTCGTAGTATTTTTAATCAGTGATTTATAGAAAAATATGATAGCACATGTATAGTATAGTGGCCACTTGTAACTGTTATCCTAGTGAACTCGAAGAAAAAGTTGGATAACTTGTGCAATCGAAAGAGATTCAAAAACTTTAATATAATAATTTTCTTATTGATGTCTTTACAGACAATAACATTAGTCCTTGAATTAGAAATTTTAATTAGGACTTCTTAAGTTTTACGTTACTACACCTTTATCGCAGGAGGTTTGTATACGTTTATAACAAATATACAATAAATTGATCAAACTCAATACAAGCAATCTCAAGAACTCTTTGAACAGAAAGGTTCACATTATCTGTTTGTAGTTTCAATTTCACATTTTTGTAAAAACAGAGTCCTCAAATATCATATCAGTTGAAAATAAGATACAGATTTCAAAACTGAAGTTATAAATAATTTATCAATATTATTACAGCTCATGAATAACTCTAAATATAAATATTTACTCATCAGGTTTAGATTACGATTCATGATCTTTTTAGTGCATGCTGTTATTATTTTATTATTATATCTGTGCTTTTATTATTATATCTTTCATAGGTTACCTATGGGATGATTGTTTTAACTTGGTTCAAATTAAGTTGAACATTTTAATTGTGCAAATTGCAACATCATTAGACGTGGGCATTATACAAATGTAACACACTATATGCACACTTTTCGAGGAATATCAACTGTGTACTGGTGATACCGCTCTGTTCGTCTTGATTGAAGTTCCTCCACATTTTTTAAAGTACAACCTGTATAATACAGAAAGACTAGCAACTCTGCGTCTTTTTATGAGTTGGGAGTCCCCGACAACAGAGGATTTTATACAATAAAAAGGAATAACTCTAGTATCCTCTTGTGGTAACAGAATCAGTATTCAAAACAAAAAAGCGTCAACAATTTTAGTGAATACTTTGCTATATAAAACCTTGCTCTATTTAACCCTTTTAGTTATTTTTGAAAGTAAAATACAAAACAGGTGTGGAAGGAAAACGTAAAACAATTCTTTTCATTTTCAAGCCAAATTTAGACCGATTTTGAATTTTAATTAGTACAAGTTATTTCCCTTTTGTAAGCTTCTCTGTCATCCTTCTCGGTTTTTGAAAATAAATATTTTAGAAATATCTGTAATGTTTTCTATTGTAAACAAAACTACCTTACGTCTGCACTTTTGGCTAAGTTAATCTTATATATATTTGCTTTCATCAGGGCAAGTTTGACAAAACGTAGTACACATTTTGTTCGAAAGTGCTGTCTAAGAAAAAAAAATATCCTATGTACCTACTTCATGAACTTATAAACTACGAACGTACCAAACTTAACACTTGAATTACAATATCTCAAATTTTTGCATTTACCACATTAATTGGAGGTGATTCAAACGTTTAGTTGTAAACATATTTATCATATCACAGCAATAATATTATTTTAGAAGGCATTTGCAGATTCAAAATTTCTTTCCAAAATGTGGTGTTATGTCTACGTGAAACGAAACTCAACTGAGTAAAATTTCAGATACATTTGTACAAGTATGTTTCTTGACAAATTGCTTGACATTTCCTATGAGAATGTGACATCAGCGAAATTGTGTGAATACTTTTCCAACTCTTGGAAGATTCACTTTTTATTTCCGGTCTTTTATACATTTCTTGCGAAAGATAATTTTATGTGATATACTTAGCATGACATAAAAAATATATTTATTTGTTTAATATTATAACAACCGATAGGTACTAATTCATCAGTTAATGCACTACTTAAACTTCTTATAGTTTATGTAATGCTACATTCGACCAGTCACTCAAAAATAATTTTTTTAATCTGTACTTTCTAATTAATATACCGGGTATGGACTCTTCAATAAGAGGATCCATATTTTATTTGACAAGTGCGGTACCTACTAAATACTTGGTATTGCGCTACCCGTAACGCTAGATATAACCATTTTACAATTAGTTCTCTTAGTTTGCACAGAGCGTTCTAATTCCTTCTGGATCTCCTCATTAAGAAATTTTATTTTATTACACAAAAGATTGCTTATAGACTGATAAGACATTACATACATACAAACATATACATTACGGTTATAAAACAAATCCATGTAATTTTTAGTACACGTAGCCAGGGTTTTGTTTGATACAACTTGTTTTACTAATTGGATTTGTTACTTTAATGTTGCATCAAGATAAGATTTATATAGGTATTCTATCATAGCTCGACATTCCGTGTGATAGAGAATTTGCCTTTGTACTAGGTTAGGTGGACTTTATACTGAATACGGTTTCTTAATTAAAATTTAGCCAGTAGAGGTCTAGTTTTTATTCACATGCTCATATCAAGAACTGAAACCCAATTAAACTATGATTTATGATCTACATGTTATCGTGGGTAAACGTGAGTATTTAGAACCTGAATTGCAAGGCAACTACACATTCTCTTTGTTACGTACTTTACTGTGGTAATGGCAGGGGCGCTGTATATCACACAAACACGCTAGTTGGTTGCACACTGATATATTTAAATTAATCTTAACCGGTACTATCCATATGTAACAATATTGTGCATGTTACTATGAAGACTTGTATGTGTATGATTTGAAACATCTTTTATTGCAATTTTAAATGTTTATGTTGAGGTTTGATATGCAATACCTTAGTCTTTTCCATGTTAAGAACTAGACCTACGTCGTGACATTATATAAATGAAATAGTTGAGATCACTTTGCATCTTTTTAACAGCGTCGTTAATGTCCTTTTGACGCTAGGAGAAAGCATTTTTCATCTGCAAATTGGTTCAATTTTGCGAGTTCCATTTACTTTATTTTTATATACAGGGTTACATTGAAAAGACTAAACAATTTTGAGAGAAAGATGGGAATTTTTGAAGTTTTAAAACATAACATATAAATTATAATTTTTATCCTACTGACCAAACACAGAAGTACAAAAGTGACAAAATGACCATACACTTATGTACACAAAGTATGGTATAAAGTTCGCGCCGACCGCAATCGCTTGTGCCTGCTGGTGGCGTCATGAATCATACTAGGTACGGCGTAAATAAATTAATGACAACAAGCGAGTTATTAACGGGGACTATTTAAAACGAATTAATATTTGAAATGCTTTATAATTTTAGCCTTAACTCCCTTGTATCAAAATTTGGCCGGTCATTTTAAAGTAACCCTTTATACTAAGAAATGATTCCGATCCGGTGGTAGCTTATGAAAATGTCGACGCGCACAAGAACTACTTGTATGGTTCACGTGAATTAAGATTTTTCTGATTCTGAATGCACTGGTCCTACAACAGAATGTTGAGCCGTATCGTATGTAACGTTAGTGGTGTTGCTAATGTCCTTAGCCAACTATACTAAATAAAATCAATTTTTTTACAGTTTTTAAACCATTGAAGTAGTGACCCCTGTCACGGTCCCTATATTCAAGAATCAAGTAATTAAGGGTCCATGTATGCTAAAATACGTCAGCAATATAATGTTTTTTTCATTCAAAGCAATCATGGATCTTGGTGACAAAAATACACAACATTAACATTGATTAATACGGGGTAGGCAGAGAGTATCGAGTGCCAGACCTCACGATCCTGACAAACCTGTCTTGCTTCCTTCACATTCATAACCCTTTTCATACAAACACGCCGGTTTCGGAGACTCTTGACACCACCCTCGGATAATATCCGATTGGTCTGATCGTGAAATGTCAGCCTTGGTCTCCCAGGGTACTTACATCCATCCTCATTCGCATTGTATATCTGCTTTGTCAGTCTTTCATCTGTCATTATTTCCACATGACCGAACCATCGGAGCATGCCCTTTCGCATTTCAACACCAACACTTTCTTACAATCCCACTCTTTCTCAGATCTCACAGTTACGAATGTGGTCAGAGAGATTTTCTGTAGTGCTCTCATTTCGACCGTATTTAGCCTACTTTCATGCTCTTTCTGACATACCCAACTCTCGCTTAACAATAACGTTGGAATAAGCAAAGAATTATGCAAAGCGAGTCTAGCTTTTTGACTCAAAACCTCGCTTTGAAATAGCCTACCCAACGCTCCATTCACATTATTCCCTGTACTCACTTTCCTCTCTACATCCGCGGTGTACCTTCCATCCCTGCTAAAAGCACAACCAAGATATACAATTTCATTCACTTGTTCCAGCACTACATCATCAACCAAAACTCTTACATCCGTTCTGGCTACGTCTCTTTCAAACACCACTATTTTGGTTTTCATCGCATTCAAATGTAAGCCCCTTTCTTTACAATCACCTTCCATAACTGTGACCAGTGTTTTTAGCTCAGATGGTGTAGAGCCCAAAAGTACAGCATCATCTGCATAAAGCAGGCAGTTCACCACTTGGTCACCCATACGCATTCCTACATTCAATGATCTTAACCTTTGAAGACATTTGTCCAAATATAAGATAAACAAGCGCGCTGACAACACACAACCCTGCTTGACGAAAATATTAACATCAAACCAAGGCGATATGTTGCCATCCACCCACACGCATGTTTTACAGTCTAAATACATTGACTGCACTGCACGCAGCAGGGACCCGACTATACCATCATCTGGCAAAATGTCCCAAAGTTCCTTACGTACAACCCTATCAAACGCTTTTTCGAAATCCACAAAACCGCAGAAAACTTTCTGACTAACAGCCAGATGCTTCCTTACAATGTTGCGGAGCGAAAAAACTTGATCCATACATCCTCTTTTAGACCTGAAAGCGCTTTGAGCCTCCCATAATGTTCCATCGGACATCCCTTGCATCCTCTTTTCAACTATTTTTCCATACACTTTTGATGCTAAACTGATCAAACTAATGGCCCTGTGACTTGTACAGTCCATGCGTGCACCCTTGCCTTTATACAAGGGCACGATGACTGCACGTCGCCAGTCTTCGGGTACTCTGCCGGTCTTCCAACATTTGTTACAAAGAACCCGGAAAGAGTCCCGGACGGCAGGCCCACCAAGTTTGATCATCTCAGCTGTAACCATATCTACTCCCGCAGCCTTACCATATTTCATACTTCTTATCGCCCATTCAACTTCTTCCATCACAATGCAGTCAGATGCCTCCGCTATTTCCGAGCCATATGGTACTCGGACCCAGCGGCAGCATCCTGGGCACATTCATACATATCTCCATCATAAAATTCACTTCACTGTTTTAACCTCTTACTGCATGAATTATGAAGGATGTACAATAAAAAATATTTTAACGTAAAAGAGTGTTTATTTATGTTTGGGTAAACTATAGAAACAAGAAAAAAAATATCTACTTATTATATATATCCCCGTGTTGGTCCGGGCCCCTTTGCAGAATAGACCATCTGCCTTTCTTGTCAGGCAGCTCGTAAAAGGCGAGCATAGCCTTACCGTCACTAACACCGTGACATCTGACTAGGTGGTAGAGTTACGCAACAACTCGCCATGATTGGTACCACCGCCTTACCTATTCCTGCCGCCATAACGTCATGACGTGTTCCGGTTCGGAGGATGAGATAGCCGCTAAACTTACTTTTGCTCGTGGCCTAACTTCCTGACCTCAGGTTGGCAACGCACCATTACTACCTTTGATATCTCTAGGCGGCTTAAATTTCTTATCATAAGGAAATAAGTCTGCTTGTTTGCCTTCCTATATCATAAAAAAAAGTTATATAGTGAAGCCATTTATGGCTTCGTATGCATTTTTGTAAAATGGGCTGAAATCATATATGGCTTCGTAGGCACAGTTATTACACTTTGTGAAAATCTTTAAAGCAGTTTGTTTTATCATTATAACATAAAAATACCTCACATTTTTCACATTTAGTGTAAGAACGAAGCTTTGAGCAGTTTTGACATAGCTGCCGTTGGTTTTTGATCCAAATAGGAAAGTATGGGGCGATGGTCGTAGCCCCTTATATAATATTAATATGTCCGTGACTCACACATAACGGCATAATCTTACCGAGTTTCTAAAAGGCCGTTAGGAGGTTGCGCACGCCACAAAAGTGATCGACGTTGTCAGTGCGTACTAAATTCAATGGTAGATCTTGATGTCTTGCTGGCGCTTTTCGAGACCTTTTTGAGGTTACTGGCGAACCTAGCATGCTGTTTGGAGTACCAGCTCTCGACGATGTCGGTGTTCCCAAGAGACTTGCTGGACGACCACGTTTTTTTGCCTTGGAAAAAAAACTGCTTTTATTTGCCTTTTTTTGCCTGCTTTACGCATGTGTTCGGAAACTGCAAGCTTAAAATCAAATAGGGGCATAAATTGAATTTTATTAACCCTGCGCCATAAAAGCCATGCGTTTACCATGCACAAGTCTATCATATGGAAGAAGATCCTTTTGTACCATTTGCGTGATCGTAAGTGAATTCGGTAATAACCGAGCATTGAATCCAATAAGTCGACCCCTCCCATATGCTGGTTGTAAACATCTATAGCTTGGGGAGAAACTACATCTATGTACTTTTTTCTTGACGGGAATAACGTCGTTTTGTCGTGGTTGTTTCACTACCCACATATGCTGATAGAATATTTACATTCTTATTATCAAACCATGAAATTAGACTTAGTTTGACGTCATCTACAATTACATTTTTTTCTTCGTAACTACCTCGTCCTCTTTTTTTCAAATCTTTTTCTGAAGGCGTATTTGAGTTTGGCACACGATTGAGTCTTACTGTACCTAAAGGTAACATGCCGTTTTTGTACAAATAAACTTGAAGATTCGGGCTATTGAACCAGTTGTCCAAACAAATTTTGTGGTTGACGTGTCTTGGAACGGTAGCGGTGAGCCGAGTCACAACATTTGAACTGACACCCAGATCAGGTGCATCTGTAGAACGAGTATTACTTTGGTCTCCAGCAAAGATATCAAAATCGTAACTAAAGCCTGATACGCCACTCAAAACCTGATTTTTGTAACCCCACTTATGCGGTTTTGCAGGGTTATATTGTTTCAGCTCGTTACGACACTTTGTCGGGATTATTTGTTAGTCAACAGCCAAAAACTCTTCTTTTGGGACTAGTAACAAACGTTCATGAATTTTATTTAGAAGAGGTCTAATTTTAAAAAGTTTATCGTGTGCGTCGTTTCCGAAAGGCTTGAAATTGTCATTATTATTAAAGTGCAAAAACTGTTTTATGACTTCGAATCTATTGTTATGTATTGTATGAAGTTATGATGTGCATAACTTCATAAACTTGTGACTGACTGATGTGTTTTGATCAATACATTCTTGTTGCTGGCAATTTCACACACGACATAAAAATAACGATACCAATAAATTGCTCCATCTCTTTATTTGTAATGCCTGCTGGCTTATTGACATTTTCCTGAACAGATTTTATATTAGACTGCTCAACAATTAATTCAATCATATCATCTGTGAGCAAATCTGAAAAAATCTGCTGGTGATTCTAATTCTAGTATTGTATCCGGTAACTCTGCGTTTCCCATAAATTGGAAGTTATTTTTATCGTATGATTCCATTTTCTCAGGTTTCCATTGTACCAGGCCTTTTTTTAATGTTTTACCCTTTTTTTATTAGACTGTAGTTTTTGTAAAAGTGTGTTGTCATCAGAGCTTTCTGAGCCAGACTCAGGTATGAGGATAGGTCTTTTTTTGACTAAACGAGAAGAGACAGGTTCGTATTCTGGGTCTGAATCGGAAATAAGGTCGTCATCACTCAAAAAGACATCACCAGGGATAGGATTTACATGCTTAGAATATCCATAAAAGCGAGAAGGATCCATTTCTGAAAAAACAGAATAATAAGCCTTAGTGCATACAAAGCCATATATAACTGACAGTGCTATAGCGGGAACGCATACGAAGCCATATTTGGAATTTGCAAAAACCTGAGTCAAAATGTACAAAATACAAATATTTAATTAATTTAGTGTTATTTTTTAAATATTTATTTACTATTATATATTACCAGACTTATAATTCATAAACATTGTTTAACTTTTATTCATCAATTTAAATAATTTCTAAGAAAATGTTTATTCATAAACGCTATTTAGAGTTAATCATTTGTTTAAATATTCTCTTAAATAGCTGTCACTTTCAACAGCCTCGGATTCATGTTTAAAAACCTAATGAAAAAGATGGTTGACTAAATTACTTCTTCTTCTTCTTTTATAAAAATGGCTTTCAATCGTTTTTCACGACTTATTTAGCCAATGTCAGTACGGGACCACCACACATTGAGTATTTAACTTTATCTGAAGACATTGAGCTACCTAGGAAACACACACAATGTATATGGCTAGCACCAAAATGAACAAAAGACAGACACACATATGGGTTTACTTAATTTTTTTTTATAATTAAATTTTATTAGATTTTATATATCTACATGACCACTTCAAAATATTGAAGTTACTTGATAGTAATAAACATATATAGTCAAGAGGGGACTAAATTTCAAACAGCTGATTTTATGTTCGATGACAAAATGCAAGTAATAGCCATTTAATATGGCTTATTTGTGTATTCTTATGAATTTTCTATAACACACGCATTGCAGGCGAATTTGTAGGGGATATGTTGGATTTAGAACAATGTAGGCCTAAATATAATGTTTAATGTGGAGATGGCCATTGGCTGCCATTAGAAACGAATAGTTTTCCAGAGCATTTTTTTATGATATTGACAGCAAACAAGTCGACTTGTTGACAAACGAGTAGATTTTCTGATGGTGAGAATTTCACGCCGCCTAGAGACACCGATGGTGGTAATGGTGCATTTCCAACCTGCGGCCGGTATGTTAAGCACCAAGCAAAAACAAGTTTACCGGCTACCTTATCTTCCGAACCTAAACAAGTCAACAGCAAGCACTGACGTTATGGCGGCTAGAATAAAGGGGTGGTACCAACCCAGACGACTCGCTGCGAAGCTCAGCCACCTAGTCAGTTGTCTCGGTGTTAGTGACGGTAAGCTTATGTTCGCCTTTTATGCGCTGGCTCACAGGAAGACCGATGGTCTGTTCTGAAAAGGAGCCTGAACCAACACGGGAGAAAATATTACAGAAATGATATCATTTCATATTTAGCTTAGTTACATAGTGTAGATGCATTAAAAAAAATATTTTTGAAACGCAGTGTTTCAATTCAATTGTTTGGTGACTATGTTGCATCAACTTTTGTTTCTTCTGATAAGTTTCATTTAATTGAAGTATAATTATACGAGGAGTACAACTTCGGCATCACATTGCTTAGAAAACGATAACAAGTTACATAGCTCAGGCTCAGCCAGTGCCCAACACTTTAGTAGGTAGATAGTTTTAGATGTCCAACACCGTTTTCGGAAACAACGTTGTTGACAATTGTTTAATTCACTTGTAGCAAAAGTAATACACATACCGCCACATTTCTACCAAAATTTACCAAGCTAAGCATTGTCAAATAATTGTACTTTATGAATTACAAATTTTTAAACAATATTTAAGGCTTACTCAAATGACTAGTTAAAAATGTTTAGGAGGTTATATAACTACTTTTTATGAGTAAGACAGTATATTACAAAGTTACTATTTTTGTTGTTATTTGTATTATATTTTTATAAAATAATTAATTGTGTAAGAGACAAACGTGACCTATAGACACTATAGATGTTACTGGTGCGTCGTTATACATTAGGCCCATTACGCAAGTCTACTGGGTACCAAACACTCCTAACCAGAACATGACCTCACGAGTCATAACGGCGGCAGGCATCGGTAAGGCGGTGGATTTCCACAGGGACAAGTTGCTGCACAGCACTCTACCAACAGCGATCTTGTTGTCGTCGCCTTTATTTTAATCCGTGCTCATCTCTTACGAGTTGCTGCAGAGAGGCAAATGGTCTATTCTACTCAGCGGACCCGGAACGACAAGGAGACCTTTACTCTTACTCGCTGTAAGTACTTTGAAATTTGTAAATTGAATTACGAATATTAAACGATACAAAAGTTGCGACAATATTAATATCTTTTTTAGTAATGTTTTCGATATAATTATTGTACCTAAAACATCATAATAAAAAACATGAAAGATATGAAACATAACATTAATAATGTTCTGAAAATATTTTTAATATTTCGTTAGGCTTAGGTTCGCTAAAAGGGTTTTCCCAATGGACTTTGTCGCAAAACGTGAATATATAAAGAAGCTACAAAGTTGTAACGTTACTTAGAGCGGACGAATACCGAGTAATTGAATTACAAAGGTCTGTTGAACTCACGAAGCTTCAAATGATCTGTCATGCCTTTTTCAGTTATTTATTGTCTAGGCAGAGAGTATTGAGCGCCAAGTGTCACGATCTCTACAGATGTTCCTTTTCTTCTCTAGCTTTCGCCACAATAATTACTCTTTTCAACTTTCTAGCTTGCGACATGAAGAGATAAAAATTTAAAATTTTAAAGGAGTTAGATCTCCACTCCATCTCTCCACTACAGTTCTACAGGTTGACAACGAAAAACTCATTGTCTCATTGTCTCATTGTCATTGAATTATTGACTCATTATCTCGTATAAATGAATGAAGTTGTCCGTGAATGATGGCTCTATATTTTTTTGTATTTTTTCTTGAACGTCTTTTTTCGTCTTTTTAATAATGGCAGAAGCAAAAGTGAGGTAAATGCTTAAAACAAGATTGCTATTTTTTGGTAGAACAAAGAATGCACCAGAATTTCATAAAGTATAACGTTATGGTACCGTCGTAAGCATTTTCACAATACTGTAATGTAGATTTTGCGCGTTCAGGTAATGTGTCAATTCATCATCGTCATTAGATACACAAACTTTAATTAACAACACTCAAAAAAATAGTACCAAATGCAGTGAACGATGGACAAAGGTTCAATGAAACACAAGACGATTTGAAAGCCAAAACATGACATGGTTAGATGGTGAATCTCATGTTGATTTGAATGAATGTAGTAATTTTGCCAAATGTCGCAAGAAACTAACCTGAATACTTCTTGGAAACGTGGCAAGCCCTTGAAACGGTATGAAAAGTGTTCCGAAAGTACGAAAAAATGCAAGAATATGGAATTGATACATGAACATGGAAAAGGATTTGTACACAATTTTAATGTAAAATGATGAAACATCTACTGAATAAGTAATTTGTAATAACAAATTAAATAATGACTAAAAAATAAAACTAAAGAAGAAAAAACAGCTACTACTGATACTACAAAACATATAACTGAATTCAAATGAAATAACTTTTTTGAGATATTGTTTAACTAAAAAGACTTGACAGCGTTTCCGTCAAGTAAATCTTTGGGTGAAGCTATAGAGACGTGTTACCCATCACATGTAACAGTTATCAACACGAATCCTAAGTATAATAATATCATGGAATGTCAACCAACGTCTTAACATAATCGTATCTACAATCGTAAACATTCGCATTGTATATCTGCTTTGTCAATATTTCATTTGACATTCTTTCCACATATCCAAACCAGCAGAGCCTGCCCTTTCTGATGTTACCAAAAAGACCTCAATAGACTTTCAGAATGGTGTAACAATAACAATGTTACCCTTAATTTAGCAAAATGCAAATACATAAAATTTACTCGTAAAACTAGCACCATTTGTTCCTGCTACACTATTAGTGGTAGTGTTATATCTGAGATGGATTCTATCAAAAATTTGGTTATGGTTTTAGATAGTAAATTGACATTTAATCCACACATATAAATGTAACCAATAAGGCGCTCAAAAATTTGGGATTTATTATACGTAATACTAAGGAATTTCGTAATATTCGCACTAAGAAGCTTCTTTATTACAGTTTTATTAGAAGTAAATTAGAGTACTGTAGCGTAGTATGGCGCCCACATTTTTCTTACCATTCATTGAGATTGGAAAGAATATAAAAAATATTTGTTGACTATTTGTACTATTGTCTCAATCCGTCAGCTAAATGTTATTCTTACAAAGAAAAATTAAATGAATGAAATATAATTTCAGTTAAAGCGCGGTAAGAGGTGCGCATGGCTTGATTGAATGATTTTGCATGTTTTACTTAAGTAAATATTTATTACTATTTTCTTAATCAAATGTTTTAATTTTATTATATAGTGAAGTTATATTAATTTATCAATAATAATTAATTATTAGTGTTAAAAAGATAGATTTGTGAATTTTATGTGTTTACCTGTAAGAAGATGTGCAATTGGATATTTGTTATTTTTTAAGTGTATATTATTAGATTATTGTAACAACTGTTTGCCTGATTAATAAAATAAAAAACATCAACACTTTCTTTCAGTCCCACTCTTTTACGGCTTTGACTATTACGAACGCGGTCACCAAGCGTTATACCACAAAATTTCCATAGCGCTATCATTTGCACCACATTCATTCCACTTTTATGCTTTTTTGACATTCTCTAATCTTTGTTCGACAACCCTTTTTTAGCACCTAGACTCCAAATTTCGCTTTGTATTAGCTAACCCGTCGTTACATTCACACTATTTTCTGCACACAATCTAATTTCTTTATTTGCGGTGTACCTTTAATCCCTATTATACTGAGATATACAATTTCACTCATTTGTTCCAGCACTACATCATCAGCTATAACTCTTACATTTGTTCTGGCTACAAATCTATCAAATACATTATATGTTTTGGCTTTCTTCGCTTTCAAAAGGAAGCATATTTATTTACAATCACTTTTCATAACTGTGACCAGTGTTTGCAGCTCAGAGGGTAAAGAGCCCAAAGTACAGCATCATCTGCATAAAACAGGCAGTTTACGCATACGCAGCACATATCATACGCATTCCAACATTCATAGATCTTAACCTCTAAAGACGTTTGTCCAAATACAAGATGAACAAGCGTGATGACAACACACATCTCTGCTTGATGCCATTGTTAATATCAACCAAAATGACATGTTGTCTTTCACCCGCACATTTATGCTTTGCAATCTAAATATTATAACTGCAAAGCGCGCAGCAGGTCCATCTCATATTTCAGCAAAATGTCCCAACCCGACAAAACGCTTTTTCGAGATCCACAAAACCACCTCTGGCCCAGAGCCAGGTGCCTTTTTACGATGATGTGGAACAAAAACACCTTGTCCGTACATCCTTTTTTAAACCTAAAATCACCATGAGCCTCCCGTAATATTCCATCGGATATTCCTTGCATCCTCTATTTAACTATTTTGCCATACACTTTTGAAGCTAAACTGATCAAACTAATGGCTCTGTAACT
>NJDC01000684.1:292569-315380 GCA_002245475.1 Calephelis virginiensis | reverse complement strand
TATTTCATACTTCTAAACACCCATTCTACTTCTTCCATAAAACCATAACATGCCTCCGATATTTCTGAGCCCTTTAAGTACTCAGACTCAGCGGCAGCATCCTGGGTATGTTCATACGTAAAAATGAAAATGTTTCTGATGCCAATTTATACATTTTCCCTTGTTTTAAACAACAACAGCGTCTTTTTGATGAAGATAGGTAGTAACCCTGTACTTTGGCAAAAATTTACGTGTTATGTACTTACTTAAATATCTTTAGTAGTATGTAAGGTAAATTGTAGACCAATTTCAATATATTTGACCGCCTCGTTGGTCGAGTGGCTAACGTACTCGCCTAACTGCATCGACGAATCGCGAGGCTCGGGTTCGATTCCCGACGGGGGCAGACATTTGTGTGATGATCTGTCTGCATTTCCAGGTCTGGGTGTTTATTAAATGTATTCTGGTTTCTATGTAAGTATTTCTATGTAATAGTATCGTAGACTAACACCCATAGCACAAGCATATAATTTACTTACTTTTGGGTTAGACTCGATTTGTGTGACTTGTCCAGGGATATATGTATATAAGTAGTGCATTTATTGATGTTTAAATATTAGTATTAATATATTTGTTAAAATATCTCTTCAGATTACCTTTTGTGTTATCTGCCAACATAAAGAATCAGATAAAGAAATTAAAGTTTTAAAATAAAAATATCGAAGTAATACAAATGATCGCCTGTGTGGTCTAGCGGTTTGGCGTCATACTATACTACTTGAGGTCCCGAGTTTGCTCTTCGGTTAGGGCATCACATTTTGGGACTTAGTATCTTTCACTAGTTATGGCTGCCATGGTTGTGCCTCTGTCTACCATTTCGAGGATATGAGCGGGAAGATACTTTTGACACAAATAAAAAACGAGCTATTTTTAAGTATGATTGATGGAAAAATGTCCCAAGGTTTGACTAATGTGTGCAGCATATGTGGAGCAACACCAAGGCAGGTGAATGGCCTTACAAAAGTAGTGGCAAAGAAGGGCAACAAAAACTCTTTCAATTATGGGATCTTTACATTACATGCTTGGATTAGGTGTATGGAGATAATACTCCATATTTCGTACAATTTATCATTTGAAAGTGGTCGGCAATAACAAACGAGACTAAAAAAATACCACTGAGTGAATGATATCGAAAGAAATGTTTGGCGAAACTAAAGATTTTTTGCAAATTATAACCGTAATTATTAGTATTCATTTTAACAATCATTCATTTATTCGTTTCTTAGATTGAATTGATGCAATTATTTATTTATTTTTAAACTTTTAACAATTTTTTGACGTTTTAAAATGATAATAAAAATGTCTTAATCTGCCTTGTGTGACCGGTGTTATGAATAATGAATATTAAATTATCAATTTAATGTTTAGCTGCAACAATCACTTTATTTATTTTAGATTAAATACTGCAATTATTAATTTACTTGTAAACTTAAAATTGTTTTTGACATTTTATTTTAGATAAATACTATGAATTATGAGTATATATTAATATAACTAGTAATTCGCGAGTAGCCCGCGTGTGATTCGCCGCCCATGTAAATTGATGACAGAGTTGGCTACACATTGTGAAAGTTGTCAATTTTATTTTCTGTGAATAAGGAATGGTGAAGAGTTGTAATGGCTTGAAAGGACTCGCGTGTTGCGCCTTGTGCTCACACTTTTGCTTGCGGCCTCACTGTGAACTCGCGGTGCTTAAATCTTGAAAATTTAAAATAAAGCAGAAATGGAATTTTGCCAAGTGCCACTTAGCTCTATAAAATGGCATTGTCTCGAACTCACTACTTGTTTTCGTTTTGGCAACCCATTGCCAACTTTTTGTCCAGCTAAAAGTAGCTTATGGTAAATTTTGCATATTTCACTTTTGGATCAAACGCTAAATGTTGACATGAGATTTATTATTCCGTCATAGCTGTAGCAGATTTTCAAATATAACTTCCGGTTGCCATCTTGGATTTCAAAATTGTTGCCAAATTTGAAATCAGCATCCTTGTTACTATCTCAATTTACACCAATATGGTCATTTTATGAAACGGTTGCGAAAATAGCAATTTTTTAAAATATTTTGTATTGGCTGAAAAAAAAAATCAAATTGTCAACTTTTTTTTTTAAATTTATAGTTATTGTTATCGAAGCTCTAAAAAATGGCGGTGTCTCAGACTCGATACGCCTTTTCGTTTAAGCTGGCATCTGGCAATTTTTTTAGTAGGTAGGTACAGGTGGCTAAGCAAAAATTTCAAACTTCAGGTAGCCATCTTGGATTTCAAAGTGACTGTCAAATTCAAAATCAGCACCCTCGTTTATGTCTCAAATGACACCCATATCGAGTATAACTATAATGGTTAAGAATCCGATTGTTATTTGGCGGCCATCTTGTTTTTCGATATTTTGAAACTTTTTTCAAAAGTTCTGGTAATTGCCACCTGGGCTCTACAAACTAGCATCATGTCCGACTCTCCATGTCTTTCGGTTTAGGCAGGCCGTTACCTAACTTATTAGCAGATCATGGTCGATCAGATTTTACAATTTATTTCTTACTTTTAAAATTTATGCTATCCCACATAAAACAATTTTTCAATTTTTACGTTATGATTTCCGTAGCGGTTTTTCAATTAAAAGTCATGCTTGGCGACTTGACCTGAAACTTAAAAAAAAAAATGGCCGCCATCTTAGAAATATCCGACAAGCCTTGGCAATACTGAGCAATGTTCACTATGGAAGCAAATCTTCATCTCAAACCATTAAAATTCTACAGCCTTTTTAAATTTGTACGGCGGCTTTCTTTTTTCCGCCATTTTGGATTTTTTATACAACTTTTGACAATCGCCACCTATAAGAGGAAAAATGACACCGAAACGGTTCCGTTAGGTTTCACAGACGGTATATACACTGTCACTCTAGCACGACGCCAACTGGGAGAACAATTCGGGATCAGTCAGTCAGTCAGTCAGTCAATCATTAACATGGATGTCTGAGTATATATTATATATGTATATAAATATTATATAAATACAAATAAATATAAAAAAATAATATTAGTTAAGAACATTTTTAGCGTAATATTTAATATCATTTCAAATAAGTATAATATTTGTGAGAAAGAATAAGATAAATAGATACTTAAATTCTAAGATATTAATTTTAGTTGGATTAAATCTATTCAACATTTATATTGACTGTAAATTAGTATATTTGTTTTTTGTATTAATTACACAATAATTGTACGCCTTATAGGCTGAGTATAGAGCTCAAAACGAATTTGTGACCAACTAGCTATATATCTTAATTTATATATGACTGAGCCACCGTCAATGTTTTGTAAACAACGTGCCACTGGCAAGGTGACGGGCGACAGCAGCATTTATGTCATTTCAATCCTACCGCCAGTCCTATATAAAGGCGGCGCCAACCAATGAATCGTCCACCCCAGCCCGGTATTAGCACCCGCGTGTGACTATACACCGGTCGTAAACGCGTCCGCTAAACTTAGGAGACCCCATCAAGTGTTATCGGATCCAATAACCGCGGCAAACGAGAGCCTCCCTCCCAATCCCAACCGGAACACAAATGCACAGGACACTACACTACACTGTCGCCGCCGGTCTGCGCGACGAAGACCTCACTTGCGCCCGGCGCCTAACACCGAGCGACGAGCCGCCACTATTTCTTCACCTAGTCCACCCAGTAACCAGAACGCAGCACCAAGTCGAGGTACGGTCTGCCGGGAGACAGCCCTTGTTGCTGGCGTTTTAAGGAACAGTCCAATCCATCTAAATAATGATGTCTCGGGCTGAGCACTCTGCTCGGCCCACAAAGCCCGGTGAAGTTATAAAAACCACGAGGTTGGCAATACATTAGTCATTCCCAAAAAAAACATGAATCGGCATTCTTTCGTCGACCGCCGGCCAGTGCACTCATTACGTAATCACTACGTCATTTAATTATAAAGTGGTTTTGCTGACAGTATCTATCAACGTTGCTATTTTGTTCGAAGTTAAAATTGAGTAAAATTATTGAAAATAATATTAAATTCGAATAAATAAAGATACCAAGAGACTTTTGCGTTTTTTTAAAATAATGTCGGTGTCCGATTCTACAAATACTTTCGAACCTATGTTCGAACAATAAATTAATTGTGAATTATGAATTATTGTTAAATCAACAATAATAAATGCATCACAATTCATTTTTTTTTTGTTTCGGAGCATAGGTTTACTATAACTAAAATAATTTAACGGTAATTATTTATAATGATTTTTAACTTTAATTTTTTTATTAACTGGTTGACGCTTTTTATTAATATTTATATTAGGACATTTGATGGCAATTATACTACATTATAATTATTTAAAATTACAATGCTTTATAATGAGAAATAAATAAGTTGGGGATTTCTGAAATGACACGCGTCGTTTGGCCCCATTGTGCGAAGTCGTAGCATGCTGATGTGGAATAGCCCTTCCGCCCATGTGACGGTCGCAAAACGGCGACGCCATATATTCTGACTTATAAATATTAGTTAACTAATACCTCCAACTACAGATTTTTAATTAAAAACTAAAGCATGGCACTAAACTAAAGATACTAAATTAAGATGAAGTAAAAAGTAGGTAATTTCCATACACAAAAGGCTCGGCTTCGTTACGTTCCAGGTAATGTACACTACATATATAGGGTTTTTCATATTTACCAGCAATTTTGTAAACCAATTTGCCTGCTTATTAATTGTATCTTACTACTATAAACAATAACTGTGCTAAAACTAATGTAACTAATAATAAAAAAGAATGGAAAAATCTTCGGTTTGCATGTAGTTTATTTTGTACTAGGTAGTAGGGACTATAAAAGGCTGGCGCCACCCGACCGACGCGGCGGCTTCGATCTCGTGACGTTAGACAATGTGGCGTCATTAATCTTTCGGTATAAGGGCGGACTACCACTACACTATCCACGGATGATAAAATAATGATATTTTTATTCCTGACTACTTGAATAGGTTTCTTACAAACATATCGACATGCAAAGTCCCTTACGGAGTGGGCAGAGAGTATCGAATGCAAAACCTCACGATTCTGGCAGCCTTTTCCACTATCAAATCGCTCGGATGTTACCCGAAGGGAGTGTCAAGAGCCTCCGAAGGGACTCGGCGTAAAGATATATAGTTTTTCTCCATATAAATTACATACAATTTTTAAACATGATTTAACCATTTTAGACTGCTTTCTAACTGAATTATTGAAACTTCAGACACTCATGAAGCGACAAGGACCATCAAAATGAAAATATTTTATTTGCATACAATGATTAAACAAAAATCTAGTTATTCTGACCAGTCTCTTAAGTATTTGGCACAAAACCCATGCTGCTGCCGGGCGGAAATATATTTCTTCCTCAGATCATTCGTTGCATCTGCTAAGTGACACATATCATGGATGACACAATTGTTCCCGTTTTAAAAGTTTGGCGTAGCATACACTTTTCAAATTTACTTACTTTATTTTTTTGTACTAATTAGTAGTAGTAATTAATATTTTGACAAATAAATACCACAAAATCTGTGTATACGCTTTATAAACAAAATTGTCTTTTACGCCATTTTCTTTCAATAAGTATCTTTATGAGATTCAATAGTTTAAAAAAAAACTCACAACAATTATCGCCTCTGTGGTCTAGCGGTCCGGGTGTTGGACTTGACTGCATGAGGTCCCGGGTTCGAATCCCGGGTCGGCCAACAAAAAGAAAATTGGATTTTTCCAATTTTCTAATAAAAAAAATGTTGGTCGGGATTGGAATTGTGCCCGGTTGGCGATAGGCTTGCCACCTATTAAATTGTGGCACTTAGTATCTTCGGCTAGTCGTGGGTGCCTTGGTTGTACCTCTGCCTACCTCTTCGGGGATGTGGGCGTGAAGATACGTTTTTGTTTTAACTCACAACAAAATAATAAATCATGTGCTCATTTAAGGATCAACAACCGAAGGAAGAGGTTCCCAATTGGGTTGTGTGTTTGTTACGCGATTACTCGGCCAATAGACAACTGCCATTTTGATGGCTCTATTTTTGAAAAGTAGGTCCTGATTACGAGGTGGTCCCATTAGGTTTGACATGAAGCGACTAGCGATGATGAATTTTTAGTAGAACTCCAAAACTGCCAGTAGGATATATTGTTAAAATGTATGTGGGATGGGAGTGCATTTCATTTATTTATTTATTTATTTATTTATTTAAACAGATACACCACTGGCTTATCACTAGACATTGTTAATTACAGCACATATCAGTTTTGTTCAAAATGATTTGCCTTTAAAGGTATATACAACATTCACAATAATAATGCAGCTACAATGAGAGATTCGTTAATTTAACTAGACCAATATTATTAATAATGAGTTTACAAGCAATTTGCTTACAATCAAACTACTCTTAACACTAAACTTGAAGAAAACTAAACTTGAAGAAGAGCAAAGGAATCTATAATAATCTAGCAAATTCTGACACATTGACTGTATGGAAAATGTCGACATCGCCATTGGTGATGATATCGTTATGCGTTTGCATTAGCCTATTTAATGGGGCTCGTTTTCCTAAATTTGTTATATGGCTAGATACATAGAAGATTTTAGTAATCGGATGTCCTGGTATAGATCTTGGGTGCTGGTGATAGTAGGCGGCCGTGAATTAGCTTATGAAGTGTTTTAATTTCGCTAAGTCGACGTCTTTTTTCGAGAGACTCTAAATTGAAATGGAATAGCCTAGTATCATAGCCAGCACGATAAGGATAAGTTTGATCCTTAAAAATCAAATAACGGGTAAAATTGCGCTGGACACGCTCTATGCGATCACTGTAAATTTGGTATGATGGGTTCCAAACAGGGGACGCATATTCTAGAGTACTACGAATAAGAGCTTTGTATAAAGTGAGAATAGATATTGGGTTCCTTAAATCCTTTCATATTTGTTTTATGAAACCGGTCATTTTCCATGCCTTATTTGTAATATCATCAGTATGGTCAATGAAACTTATTTTTTTATCAATCATTACGCCAAGGTCACGGACTACTTCTGATTATGTTAGTTTTTCCCCATCCACAAAATAACTGGAAGGAATAATGTTTCTCTGTCTGGTAATTTTTATACTCACACATTTCTGAGGATTAAGTTTTGTTACTTTTACACCAATTTGAAACAGAGGTAATATCTGATTATAATTAACTTACACCGTCGGGAGACTCTATAAGCTTACATAATTTCAAATCGTCGCAAATATTGAGTAATTACTGAAGTTAATGTGAGTAGAAATATCATTAATAAAGGCCGAAAAGAGAATAGGGCCGATATGCGACCCTTGTGAAACACCTGAAGTTGGATAGAACGAAAAAGACTTGAAACCCTGTGTTGTGACCCTTTGTATTCGGTTAAAAAAGTAGGATTTTATCCAGTTCAACAAGTTTCCGTGAATACCATAATATTCTAATTTGGACAAAAGGATGGAGTGGTTAACCTTATCAAACGCGCTACTAAAATCAGTATATATGTCATCAACTTCCTTATTATTATCAACGTCTCGTACCAAATTAGAGGTATATTTCGGAATAATATGCTATATTTTGTAGAAAATAATCATCAAATCACGACAAATGAAATAGTATGACCCGGTTTTTGCAGTTTTACTGCGCTTAGTTGTCAAAATAAGTGCGAGGTGCGTCTGATGAAAGTCAAAGAAGCTGATGTCACAGACTAAGTAAAGAAAAGGAAAACCATTCCCATATTCCCAATTTTCTGGAATGTAGGAGTGAAATCTTACTTAAAATAACGTATGATTTTAAAACAAACCGTTTGTTTTTTTTTAAATACGAACCTACATTGTTTTTCAAAGTACATTTTTTTATATGTTTTTAAAAACAATTGAAACTATTGTTTAGGTTAACAACAAAAGGGTATATGATAGTCCGGCCTTCAAAGATAATATCTTGACAATAATATTTCCATTAATTTCACCACCACCAGCGACGGGATTATATTGTTCGAAATGGTCGTTCTATATCAAACCACAAATGTCTGCCTAGTTTTGTAAAAGCACGTTGGGTGATAACATGTCAACTTGCGTTATTAAATGTGTTGTAGAGGTACAAAATTTCCCGTTATTTCCGGACAGCTATTGCTCAGATTACGCTCAGTTTCTGAAGTAGTCTTTTTAAACATTAACAACTATTGAGCGAGTAAAGTAAACTAAGGAAAATACTTCGAAAATGAAAATTATTTATTTGCTAAAACCAACCAAATACCACCAAGTATTAGCAAATACCAACTTATTCTACTACATCATGGTGTGCAAATATTTTTAAAATTATACAAATTTATTATTTAGATTTACAGCACAAATTTTAATATTTGAACAAAATTAAAAATATGATTAAGTTTAACCCTAACTATCATAAGCTACTCCCCGGCAACCAGGGTTAACCCTATCTATCATAAGCTCTGTGTGTTTGTGTTTTTGAACGCGCAACGAATTATTACTTAATTGTTAAACCGATAAGACATTTCTTATTGTGCCACTCTCAGAATTCTAAAAGAAACATATATTTTCGTCCCTTTAAATTCATTAATATCGTTACTCATATATGTCGGAAGGTCATAAGCTAGTATATTTTATATCTGTGGTCAGTCATGAGTATCGTCGGTACAAACGGGTGGCGCACCCGCATGTAACGTCAAGTCATGAACAAAGTATTGTTATGATATTGTAGTCATTAGTACGTTTGGTGCCACAGGTGCATCGGAATTCTCGTAGCTTGTTTCTTATTGGTCGGTTTATCGGAAATTCACGGATGAAGTTACTTCGTTAGCACAACAGAGGACGCATTAGCAAGTAACTTGTTTCTTATTGGTCCGTACATCGGTGCCACGTGTATATAAACCCTAGCGCCGCCATATTTCGGCAGACATGCTTTGGGCACGTCTCTCAGTGTTTGGACCACTGTCTAGTACGGAGGTCGCCACTGGTAATAGTCTCTCCCTGATATAGGTTGACAAAGAGACACTTCTAGGTCGCAATTGTTAATTCAATTGGGATCTTAGGGCCCAAGATGTGAGTCGTCCGGGGGGTGCATTATTTGGTCGGCACTCACGCAGGAGGGGCGAGGTGGAGCTCCCCTTTCCCCTTCGGGGGTTTGGCGTTTGCGTAAACAATTCATGTTTACGCAAACCGTGACGTGTTTACGTAGTGTTGTCATAATAGCAGGCTTACTCCAATGTTTACGATGGTTTGTTTAGTAAGAAATGGATGTACGCTATAGTTGTTTGTGCGTGATTGTGGTTATGTTTGTAAACAGTGTAGTGAGTAAATACGTAGCTACTCTATTATTTATTATGATGAGGTTTACGATGTGGTTGTACGACTAGATCAGGTTCTACGGCTTTGTTTTGATATTTCTGATTTATTTACTAACTACCCTCGAGTTGTGAACTCTCAGCCTACTAGTACCGTCGTTCCAGTTCGGCCCGTATGTGTGATCTCTTTATATATATATATATACATATAACAAAGTATATACGAGACCGTGCAATGGAAATTTTAAGATCCAATATATGTGCCGTATATATTTAAAGCAATAAATATATTTGGTTTGATTTAAAGAGTGAATTCTTTGCTTGGAAATAATTAATAAGAAAATAGGCGTGGCCAACTTTATACTGGCAATAGATAACTTTCTCGTACCTGACATTGGCTAAATAAGTCGTGAGAAACGATTAAAAGCCATATTTATAAAATAAAAAGAACAGACTAACAAAAAGACAGAGCGATCTAAGTTTAAAAAATGATTAAAATATATTTTTCTTCTTGAGATATGTATCTGTCTTTATTGAACTAGCGAGCTTTTCGGCCGTCCTACATTGTTGTAGGAAGTGATTTGTCCACAAAATATGATATTAAGCTAAATCAAGGCAAGTCATTGTTGATGCCAAGCGGCAGCTGCAACATTAAATTAACGAACGCTACCTATTTCACCAGTGTAATATTAAAAGCAATAAAAACGAAGATGTTGTAGAACATAGTGTTTATTGACTTAATGTTATGTTATATTTTTGTATTATAGGATTATATGACAGTCAACAGTTCGCAGCCCATATCGGGTATCTATAAAAAGTCCGCTCAACTGTCCCGGCTCGATTTGGGCCTCGGATGCCACGCTCTATTCTTAATTCAAGTTTGTTCAAGTAAACTTCGTGTATCCAAACAATTTTTTTTAGTTCATAGCAGAATAAACAACCCGTCGTATCAAAAAGTTTGAAGTATGTCAACATTGTAAAAAAAAATTCGGAACGAGTTGAGTTGGCATGATTTATTCATCCGTTGCGCTTTTTTCGAGTATGTGGTCGGCTAGTGACTTGAAAACAAAAAGTGATGTGAAAATGTGTTAGTTAAGTGTTAAAATTATATTTTGGTAAGTGATAAACAATTTTATAAAACACTACATATCATTTAATTAGTTTTACATAAAATTTAGCGATATTTAAGTCGGTCATGTATGTATGTATGTACTTGTAACGTAACGGCCCGCTCGATTTTAACTATTTATAATTATATAATAAATTAAGTATCTTCACGCCTATATCCCCGAAGAGGTGGGCAGAGGTACAACCAAGGCACTCACGACTAACCGAAGACACTAAGTCCCACAATGTGATACGTGGCAAGCCTATCGCCAACCGGGCAAATTTACAATCCCGAACAAATTTTTTTTTGGAATTAGAAAATTGGAAAAATACAATTTACTTTTTGTTGGGCGACCCGGGATTCGAACCCGAGACCTCATGCAGTCAAGTCCAACACCCGGACCGCTAGACCACAGAGGCGATATAATAAATTATTCTTGTAAATAACATTTGTAATATGTTTATATGACATATCTACAGATAAAACATAAGTTTTATGAGTGTCTTCCACTAAATACTCCATACTAAGAGATAATAAGAGATTAAATAGCACGTGACACTTTTTCGAACATGCAAGAATTTAATTCTATAGAGCTTGTGTTGTAAAATATTTGCATGGACATTGTTGTTTTTGTAATTGCATTCTGTTAAACGTTTCATGTTCTTTCGAATAAAGTATACACAAGGTAAATAAAAGACGTTTATTTTAATAAGATTTTTTTTTCTTGGGAAAATTGGGAAAAAACACGGAAAGTTTTTTCACATTTTGATTATTTCAAATGGTTTTGAGGGTTAACATACACATTTTTACGTTATTACGTAGCTTAATTCTCAAGGATTCTAAAAATATATACATTTATCTGTTTTTAATACATAACGCCATTTTTCTCCAAACGTGCTGCCTAGCGGGCGGGAAAAACGCTTTTGCTTTTGAACTGTTGAGGGGATAAAATACATGTCACCTACAGATTCCAAAGATATTAGTCACTTAAGGCTATATTTATGACCTTATTCGTCAAAACATTAGCGGATGTCCTAGTTTTACAACTAGAATACGATATTATAAATCACTAAAGTTTTAACTTATTCTTAATAAAGGTATTTAATAAAAATAAGTAGATTAGGATGACGTAGCTACTGGTCTTTGTCAAGACTCGAACCTGTTTGGTTCTAACTTTTGGTTTTGTCTCAAAAGTCACGTTGTAATCTTCAAACTATCAACATTATCACAAACTAGGTAGTCAAAGTCTTAGGCTATGCGCTCTGAACAAGGAAATACCAATTTCTTGGTGGAAATAGTAATTTCCTTGCAGCTATTAACAGCTTTATAGTTAATAAATAAACTGACGGCTCTTACTATCTTTTAAGATGTTACATGTAACAAGATAACCAAGTTTCCAACAATAATAAGATCTTAGTTCTTGGACAAACATGATCCTTAATTTTCATAGGGGTATCAAAGAAATAATATGTAGTCGCAGTTTATCTGAAAATGAAAAAGTGTCGTTCTACTTTTTTACCCATGGCTTCACCAAATTTTAAAGGGATTGTAAGGAGACGGAGTCAGGTAAACTGTTTGTAAAAACTCGGAATATTTTACATAAATAGATTCTATTAGCCACAGTTTAGAGAATTTCTGTTTAAATTATCCATTATAACCATACCTTTACTATTTGACGAACGTCAAAAACGTCAATTAGTGTTTTGTTTTGTTTAGTAGATTAATTGTCAGAGTTCAATAATAAAAATTAATTTATTTCGCAATGAAATATTTTTTTAAAAGTAAAGCATCTTCATGCCCATGTCCCCGAAGAGATAGGCAGAGGCAAAACCAAGGCACCCACGACTCGCCGAAGACACTAATTCCTACAGTGTGATAGGTGGTAAGCCAATAGCCAACCGGGCACATATCCCAATCAAGGCAACATTAATTTTCAACAGAAAATTTAAAATGTGCATTTTCTTTTTTTCTATTGTCCGACCCGGGAATCGACCCCGGGACCTCAAGAAGTCAAACCCAACGTCCGACCGCTAGACCATAGACGCGAAATATTTTTTAAAAATAGAAAAAGGTTTTTTGAGTTGTACCTATAATAAAAGAACATAATATAACCACATCACTGTATTTAAACAGTGAATAGATCCAATGCTAAAACACGCAAAGGTACACATCATTCCACCCACTAGGCACTAGCAAACTTGTTTTGTAGTCGAAGTACATACTGTTCGGACTGCACGATACATAACTCTTTTTGTACAACCTCATTTACTTGATATCTACAAAATCGCCAAAATTTCTCTGGTCCATGGCATGGCATACGTACAAATTTTTACATACAAAAATACTGGGTCCTTTCATCCTCTTTCGAACATAAAATTATCCCGAGCTTCCCAGCTTTTATTATTCCAGCGGAAATCCTTTGCAACCTCCTTCCTGCTAGACTTAGCTGAGCGATAGATTTCTAGCTAGCTCAGTCGACGCGGGAATACTTGCCTCTGACCAACGGCACGATATCCACACGCATCTAATTCTCGGTTGCTGCAATTTTTATTACAAAGGACGTAGAAAATTTTACGAATTACAGAACTTTTTTGGTCTACTGAGATGAAATAATAATAAAAAAATAATAATAAAGTAAAAAAATGTTTTGTTTTTTCAAAGTGATTTTAGTAACATACTTTTTTTGAACATCATTTTTGACTACATAATTTAAGTGGAAAGGGATTCGTTCTAAAAAAAACTCATACATCTACAGAATAGACACATTGCAACTATAATAATTAAAATTTAACCCCTTACTCACGAACTAGATGTGCTCTCCAAAAGCTTGAAAGCTCTAACGTTTTGGAGCGCCTTTCATTTTACGACGTACGATAGTAAAATGTTGATGTATGGTTTTATGTCTCTTAAATTTCTGGGCAGGCTATCAGAAACCTTGTTAAAAGAGCTTTTAAAAATAGTGTATACATTGCGTAAACAATATATTCTTCAACAAATTTGATACATTTCCATTAAAAAAGATTTTGAAAAACTTGCATTTAACTTGTTGTTGGAGGTGACATTTCAGACTGTAAAAACTTTGTTACAGAAAAGTGAAATAAATATTTGAAGTGAAAAAAGAAATAAAATAAAAATAGTGAAATATTTGCAATTATTATTAATTTGATATAATTACAGAAATCTTAAATAGTTGCCGCGAAGTTTGTTTCTCCGGTTGCTCACCTGACTGGCTTGGTTTGAAAATACTGATAGCTTACAGTAGATGGGGTTAAGTTTATTTCAATTGTTAATTATAGTAACCAATTATGTAATAAATACAATACATATGTTTGAATATTAAAATGTATGTTATGTTATGCGTATCTATGCACCACTATGTTATGGAATATGTTGGAATGCTTAAATATTCTGTAACATGTGTTTAACACAAGAAGTCCGTAAATAAATAACTTACGTTTTATTTCATGTCATGTGTTCATACACATATTCACATGCAGAAAAAAAACGTATAAATTTCATAATTTTCAAATAGGGATCTATATACTATAAATACGGCTACAAGCAGGTATATGTCAACTACAAATAGCTGCTTATTTTGGCCTATTTGCATAACCATGCTATTGAGTTGAAAAATCAATGTATTCATTTTAGAATATGGAAATGCGCTCATGTATGTCGATATCTCTGTTTTTCTAATGTCATTTACAGCTGTGGTTAGCGACTGGAATATTCATATTCTCGTTAGTTCTGTTGTGATTTCCAATAAACAAAGACAAGTTGAAGCACTGTCGATATCAGATCGCTGAACAAGTTTGTAGGTCGCGAAGGTTGTTCAAGCTAAGGTCAGCTCTTGTTTTCGTTAAAGTCACTACATCCCCTCGCTGGCCAAGTGCATTGGGGGATAACTTCAGAATATTGAACATGGCTACAATGACGCCAACGTTAATTATGAAGTGGAATGACAGTTTTAAAATCGGTTATTTATTGGCCGAGTAATCGCGTAACAACCATACAAAAAATAAAATTAAAACAAACGCACTAACAGTCGAATTGAGAACCTTTTCCTTTTTCATAGTCTTTTTTTTAATGAAGAGGAGGCAAACAAGCAAATGGGTCACCGGATGGAAAGTGATTACCTCCGCCCACGGACATCCGCAACACCAGGAGTATCACAGATGCGTTGCCAACCTTTAAGGAATGAGTACGCTCTTTTCTTGAAGGTTCCTAAGTCATAATCGTTTGGGAATACCGCACTCGGTAACTGATTCCAAAAGATGTTATACGGGGTAAAAAATGTCTTCGGAATCGCACAGTTGTAGATCGCGCGGTATGACATCTTAAGCTCTGACGCGATGTCCAAAGGTGGAAATCAGCGGCTACAATTAAACCAAACAACTCCTCAGAGCATTTCCCATTATAGATGCGGTAGAGAACACTGAGTGACCCAACATCTCAACGCAACGCTAAGGAATCAAGCCGACTGGTAATTGCCCGGTCATTGACAAATTGAATTGCCCTACGATGAATGCGGTCACACGCGAGAAGCTAGTACTGTGGAGCTCCTGCCCAGAGTTGAGAATAGTACTCCATATGAGGAACAATATGCTTTTTATATAAATGTAAGCGATGGGTCGGCTTGAAATAATGTGTCGCTTTACTGAGCACACCAAGTTTTGTAGAAGCTATTTTAGCCTTCTTCTCCAGATTACTTGAAATATCAACGCCGAGTATACGAGGGCCAAACTGAAAGTTTTTAGAACTGGCAACTTAAAAGCATTATATTAAAAAAAAATAATTTTGAAAATAGAACTCTTTACCAATAATATTGAGTATACATTTCATTCATTTGTCATTTGTTTTACGATTTGGCGGCAAATTGAAAATTATCTGTGCACGTCAGAATGAATTTAAGCCGAGAAAATTTTCGTGCAATGCTTTTTTATGACTTTCGATGTCATATAAGTCAACAAGAAAGTTATGATAGACTTCGATTGGCTTTTCACGATGAAGCCCCATCTCGTGCCAAAGTTTACAACTGGTTTAATGAATTCAAACGTGGTCGAACTAATCTCACCGATGATTTGCGTGAGGGACGGTCTTCTACAGCGACGACTGAAGACAATATCAGTGTTGTGCGGCGTATGATAGAGACTGACAAAAGAGTGACCTATCAGCAGATTTGGACAAGTCTAGGCATAGGTATGAGTCAAGTCCACAAAATCCTCCATAAACATTTAGCGGTCAGGAAGCTTTGTGCCCGCTGGATACCGCATAATTTGACCGAGGCTCAAAAACTCCGCCGTGTTGATTGGTGCCGAGAAATGACCAAAAAATTTAACGGAGGTGACTCAAATGCTGTGTTCGACATACTAACGGGTGACGAATGCTGGATTTACTGTTATGATCTGGAAACCAAAAGACGGTCTGCTCAGTGGGTGTTTCCTTTCGAAGAGTTGCCAACTGAAGAGAGGTCGAAGTGTTGGAAAAAAGATGGTGGCCTCGTTCTTCAGAAAGACAGGTCATTACGCGACAGTTGTCTTAGAGGATCAGAAAACGGTTAATACAGAGTGGTACACTAACAACTGTTTGCCACTTGTCTTGGAAAAAGTTCGAGAGAAACGACCTCCCAGCAGGATCCTCCTTCATCACGACAATGCCTCGTCGCACACCACCAGGTCTCAGGATCTCAGACGTGGAATTACTGGGTCACCCGCCGTATAGCCCCGACCTCGCACCCTGCGATTTTTATTTATTCCCGAAAATAAAATGAAAAACTTCAAGGAAAACATTTTATGGACGCCGAAGAAGCAGTGGCTGCGTTTCAAAACGCCGTCTAAGGCCGAGTGGGCAAGGTGCTTTTTACAATGGTTCCATCGAATGCAGCGATGTATTGATGTAAATGAACGCTATTTTGAAAAGTTATAATAAAACTAATAACTTGCTAGAACGCTTAGTTTTTGATTTTCTAAGAACTTTCAGTTTGACCTTCGTACCAATGCAGGCTGTGGCAGAAAGGGAAACGCTCTCAAATCGAGGAGATGCGACAAAGGGAGTCTTTTTCCGACAGAGGAGTTCCGGCTCTCGCTGACATGTTCCCGCGATATATTATGTCGGCAGAACTATAAGGCTTCCCCAATAGTGTCGTCTAAATAGCAATAAGTGTCACTAATTTGCAACATGTCATTGATATGCAGAAGTCACAAAGTATGAGAATTCACACAGCCTTAGGGAACACCAGCATTGACAGATTTGGACTCCGAGCATACGCCGTCGACAACGAAATTAGTGGCTACGCCCCGTCAAAAAACTAGTGATCCATGTACATAATTTCTCAGGAAGACCGTAAGAAGGAAGCTCCGATAGAAGTGCCTTGTGCCACACCCGATCAAAGGCTTTCGCTATTTTCAAACTGACAGCCAATGCTTCTCCCTTGCCTTCGACTGCTTGCGCCCATCGGTGTGTTAAGTAAACCAAAAGATCACCAGCTGAACGACCACAACGGAAACCGTATTGACAATTATTTAACAGCTGGTGCTCCTCTAGGTGACTTAAGAGCTGGCAGTTTGTTATGGATTCACTAATTTTGGAAAACAAGAAAGTTATAGCTATAGGCCGGTAATTGGACGGATCCGAGTGGTTACCTTTTTTAGGGATCGGGTGTACTAAAGCGGTCTTCCATGAATTCGGTACAATGCCTGATGAGTAGGAGTACCGGAAGAGTCGCGTAAATACCGGTGCCAGCTCAAGAGCACACACTTAAAGAACAATCGGAGAGATACAATCGGGCCCACTCGACTTGTTGACGTCCAATGAAATAAGTGTTCTACGCACTGAACTCTGAAGAAATTTTATTTCTAGCATAGACACTTCACACCGCGGGATGGTCGGCGGCGTGTTTTCATGGTCATCTAAATTCGAGTTGGAAGCAAAGAGGGAGCGTAAAAATTTGGCTTTCTCTTTCGCATCATGGGCCAGCAAGGCATCACTCCGGTGTAAGGATGGTAAAGATGGCTTCGCGAAATTTTCTTGGACAGCCTTGGCGAGAGACCAAAACGCTCTTGTTCCCGAAGGTAAGCGGGCCAATTTCTCGCCAATTCTGCCAATGTGCTCAGACTTTGCCCTGTCAATAGCTCTTTTGAAACACCTAGAGGCAGAATTATATTCCTTTTTAATCGAGCTGGTTTCGGCGCAAGACTTTGAAACCCAGGATTGGTAGCATTTCCGCTTATGGCTACGTGCCATCTTACAGGGATGACTAAACCAAGTGAAGTGTATTCACACAACGCACACACGTCAGTTGGTTTATTACTTTTAGCTATTTTTGGGGAATGTAAAGGCATAATGTTAATGACTGCCTCGCGATTGGTGCGTTACGCTATTTTTTGTCAGCTTACAACTACCGTATACAATATACAAGTAGTAAAAATAATCAAGTAGCCGATTATCTCTCTCGTTCTCCGGTTGTAACAGATACTGAAACATTAACAGAAAACAAGAATTCTTATTTTTGTGTTTCGATAAACTCACTGCAACTTTATAATCTGCCTATCACCCACAAAGATATAAAAACGCCACGTTAAGTGATAAAACTCTTAAAACGATTTGTAAGTATATAAAATATGGTTGGCCAAAGCGAGTTAAGTGTAGCACAGTATCCCCGTATTTTCGTTGCAGAAATGAACTACAAATGGAAAATGAGTGTATATTAAGGGGGCATCGCGTAATTATTCCCACTTGTTATCGTGATACGATGTTAAAAGAACTCCATAATTCCCATTTAGGTATAGGAAAAACCAAAAGTATTGCTAGGATGCGGATGTGGTGGCCAAATATAGACAGGAAAATCGAACAGCTGATCTCAGCTTGCGGTAAGTTGAATAGCCGATAAGAAGTATGAAATATGGTAAGGCTTCGGGAGTAGATATGGTTACAGCTGAGATGATCAAACTCCTCCGGTCCTGCCGTCCGGGACTCTTTCTGGGTTCTTTGTAACAAGTGTTGGAAGACCGGTAGAGTACCCGAAGACTGGCGACGTGCGGTCATCGTGCCCTTGTATAAAGGCAAGGGTACACGTATGGACTGTACAAGTTACAGGGCCATTAGTTTGATCAGTTTAGCATCAAAAGTGTATGGAAAAATAGTTGAAAGGAGGATGCAAGGGATGTCCGATGGAACATTGTGGGAGGCTCAAGGCGGTTTCAGGTCTGGAAGAGGATGTACGGATCAAGTGTTTTCGCTCCGCAACATTGTAGAGAAGCATCTGGTTGTTGGTCAGAAGGTTTTCTGCGGTTATGTGGATTTCGAAAAAGCGTCTGATAGGGTTGAACTTTGGGACATTTTTCCAGATTATGGGATAGTCGGGTCCCTGCTGCGTGCGGTGCAGTCAATGTATTTAGACTGTAAAGCATGCGTGCGGATGGATGGCAACATATCGCCTTGGTTTGATGATAATATTGGCGTCAAGCAGGGTTGTGTGTTGTTAGCGCGCTTGTTTATCTTATATTTGGACAAATGTCTTCAAAGATTAAGTTCATTGAATGTGGGAATGCGTATGGGTGACTAAGTGGTGAACTGCCTGCTTTATGCGGATGATGCTGTACTTTTGGGCTCTACACCATCTGAGCTGCAAACACTGGTCACAGTTATGGAAGGAGATTGTAAAGAAAGGGGCTTACATTTGAATGCGATGAAAACCAAAATAATGGTGTTTGAAAGAGACGTAGCCAGAACGGATGTAAGAGTTTTGGTTGATGATGTAATGCTGGAACAAGTGAAAGAAATAGTATATCTTGGTTGTGCTTTTAGCAGGGATGGAAGGTACACCGCGGATGTAGAGAGGAGAGTGAGTGCAGGGAATAGTGTGAATGGAGCGTTGGGTAAGCTATTCCAAAGCGAGGTTTTGAGTCAAAAATCTAGACTCGCTTTGCATAATTCTGTGCTTATTCCAACGTTATTGTATGGAAGCGAGAGTTGGGTATGTCAGAAAGAGCATGAAAGTAGGATAAATGCGGTCGGAATGAGAGCATTATGAAAAATCTGTGGTGTAACGCTCGCTGACCGCATTCATAACAGTGAGATCCGAGAAAGAGTGGGATTGAAAGAAAGTGTTGGTGTTAAAATGCGAAAGGGCATGCTCCAATGGTTCGGTCATGTGGAAAGAATGACAGATGAAAGATTGACAGAGCAGATATACAATGAGAATGTGGATGGATGTAGGTACTCGGGGAGACCAAGGCTGATATTTCACGATCAGATCAGTCGGATATTATCCGAGGGTGGTGTCAAGACTCTCCGAAACCGGCGTGTTTGTATGAAAAGGGTTATGAGTGTGAAGGAAGCAAGACAGGTTTGTCTGGCACTCGATACTCTCTGACTACCCTGTAAGGGACTTGGCGTGAAGATATGTATGTATATGTATGTAATGAAAACGTCATGCGAGCGTACTATAGGGCGACAGAGGGGGGAACTCACCTCACTGCGTATCGTTCCCGTATGTTATATCTGTTTCAGGATCTTGAACCGGGTTTGACCGTTTCTGTACGACTGTTTCAGCGCCCACAGCCGAACGTACCCATCGAGTAATTCAATCACCGTCTGTTCCTTCAATGACGCGGTTACTAGATTGTGTCTCTGATGCGGTGGATGGTGATATGCCGATGAACGAGAGACCGCGTTTGCCACGTTTTCCTACGCACAGACATAATATGGAGCTAGTAATGGCTTTAGGCTGTATGCTTGATCCATATCTTTTGTCTAGCCAAGATCTAGCTGATATACATTCGATCCTTTATGGTGCAGGGAAACAATCAACTGAAATGTGATGTGTCATATAGTGCATGACTTTCAGTTGCTGGCACAGGTGTTAGACCAACCGATTACATATCTTATGTCCGGCTTCGCCGTTATAAAGAGCGTGTAAACAGGTATCACCAGAATCGTCTATTTCCAAGTGTCCATAAAAAGGTGTATCGGAGTTAGGGGTAATTCACTACTGACGTGGGTGATTGGCAGTTGCCAAACATGAACGAAATGTCTACGTTTTGGAAAAGTGTTTGGTCCGTGCCCGTTACTCAAGTTAGTGGTGAGTGGATGAGCTTTGTTGAGCGTTCGTGTGAATTATTGCAACCAATGACAGCTGTTTCTATTAAAATTGATGTCATAATGGATGCGGTCCGTCGGACGTATAATTCGAAAAGCCCGGGACCAGACGGACTGAACAATTTTGGCTGAAATGGTTGCGTTCTTCACACGCACGCTTAGCTGCTTGATTCCAATAGGCCATCGAACCTAGATCTCTCCCTTCTTTTATGACAACAGGAATCACCTTTCTGCTCTATAAATCAGGAAGTACTACGGATCTTCAAACTAAGAACCCATTACATGCCTACCTACACTGTATAAATTACTTACATCCATTTTGACCTCAAAATTAAATAAGCACTTTTTTGTTCACAATATTTTAGGTCCCGATCAAAATGCATGTAGAATTGGGTCTCGTGGTACTAAGGAGCTACTCCTGTTTGACATGGCTCTTAACTAATAGGTTAGCAGAAATCGGAAAGATATTTTCACCGCCTGGATTAACTATAAAAAGGCTTACGATTCGGTACCGCATACGTGGTTGCAACGAGTGTTGGAACTGTACAAAATTGATTCAGTTCTAACCTCGTTTCTAGTTTCATGTATGCAGCAGTGGACCACGGCTCTTTGTCTTCCAGGAGATGGAGGGTGTTTTCATATTTCCGAACCCATAAGAATTGAGCGGGGCATTTTCCAAGATGGTTTTGTCTAGCTTTAAATCCTTTGAGTACATTACTAAGGGATTCAAAGAGACTATTTGTCATCTTTTGTACATGGATGATCTCAAATTGTTTGCTTCAAATAAACCAGACTTGTTGTCACTACTTGATGTAACACGTACATTTAATAGTGGCATTAGAATGGAGTTTGGAGTAGGTCAATGTGCGATTATACATGTGCAAAGGGGAAGGTTGTACACAGCGACTATTTACAACTTTCAGAGACAATATCTCTCAAGTCTCTCTCCGAAGCCGATACTTACAAATATCTTGGTTCTGGCATACCAAGTGACAAGACAAAAGTGTTGAAAAACCTTTGGTCAGGAGGTAAAAAGGTGCGCGCTTTCAACAGCTGGGTGATGCCTGTTTTAGTAAACACCTTTGGTATATTAAGATGGACTCAGACAGAGCTGGATAGCCTGGACCGAAGAGTTCGTAAGCTATTGACTACATATCGCATGCATCATCCACGCTCATCTGTGATTAGATTGTATATTCCTCGGAAATCTGGAGGACGTGGCTTCCTTAATGCCAAAAACCTTCATAACCGTGAAGTATACAATCTTAGAGAATACTTCCTACATGTTGAGTGTGAAATTCATCGTGATGTAAATTCAGTGGATAATGGACAGGCTCCGCTCTCCTTTGATAAAGTTCTTTATGGGCCTGATGTCAATACACTAACATCCGTGTCTTGGTTACGATTCGGTAACACCTTTGGTGAAACCGAAGGTTTTGCTTGTGCAATTACTGACGAGGTTTTTCAAGACGAATAACTATCGGAAATACATCATGAGGGATGGCACAGTTGACATATGTCGAGCGTGCCATCGTCTTGATGAGTCTATTAGGCATATTATTTCCGGTTGTTCTTATCTTGCCAACGGCGAGTACTTGCACATGTATAACCAAGTAGTCAAGATAATCCACCAGCAACTTGGTCTTTGATATTGACTTGTCGGTTTTGAAGTTCCTTACTATAAGTATACACCGGAGCCAGTTCTTGAGAATAGCCATGCAAAGCTCTACTGGGACCGATCTATCATCACGGACAGGACAATCGCCAATAAGCCTGATATCGTGCTGGTAGATCGGTTGGAGCGCCGGGCTTTTCTTGTTGATATCACTGTTCCATGTGACATTAACCTCGTAAAAGCTGAGAAGGAAAAATTATCAAAATACAAAGACTTGGCTCACGAGGTGACCGACAAGTGGGATGTTGACTCAACAATAATTGTCCCGATAGTCATGTCAATAAACGGTCTAATAGCTAAGAGCCTCGACCAACATCTTAAGAGACTCGCTCTACAACCCTGGGTTAAGGGCCGAATTAAGAAGGCAGCAATTTTGGGGAAGGCACGCATTGTGCTGAGATTCTTCACTCTGTCGCCCTGACCACTGACGGTTTAGTTGTAAGACCACCGTTTTTTGTGACCTGTTTTTCATGTTTGTATTTTAATATTTTTTGCATATTGAATGTATGAACGTAGAAATTAACAGCCATTGAAAATAAATGATAATAATAATAATAATAATA
>NJDC01000684.1:231181-292390 GCA_002245475.1 Calephelis virginiensis | reverse complement strand
AAATGATAATAATAATAATATTTTTTTTAATGTCACAACAAAATTATTTGAATATTTTATATTTTAAAATAAACATATTGTTTCGATCTTGTAAGCAAAAATCAGTTGAAAATAGATATATTTTAAAAATAAAATGAAGAAACACTGGAAAACAATAACCCCATGGACATATACCCGTATGAAACTATGATGTGACTGATCTCTATGACGAAATACTTGGACCATGATGCAAACAAGGAGCAAAAGATACAACGCACGCCCACCACATCAGCTCGTCACACCGAGTGGCTCCACATCAACAGAGGACGAATATGCGACCCCTTCAGAGTTCGATGTGTCGAGCAGTGATGACGAGTTGCCGCCTCTAGCGCCAAGCCGAGCAGCTGCGCCGCGCCGAGGGAGGCCACCGCAGACGCGCTTGGGACCAGCGAGACCATCCGCCCCGCACCCGGCCCCCACCGTCAGTGGTGTAGTGCGCCGCATGAAATGGACTTCAGCTATTAATGAAAACGTTTTGTTTAACAGGTTTGTCAGGATCGTGAGGTCTGGCACTCGATACTCTCTGCCTACCCTGTAAGAGACTTGGCGTGAAGATATGTATGTAATGAAAACGTCATGCGAGCGTACTATAGGGCGACAGAGGGGGGAACCAACCTCACTGCATATGGTCCCCGTATGTTGTCTCTGTTTCAGGACCTTGAACCGGTTAACGTTTCTGTACAACGACTGTGGGATCAGGTACGATTCATTCAACGGAGTCGAGTATTGGATGATTCTGTGCTTGAGCGGCTTTGCTCCGAAATTACTGTTTCTGTGCCCGCCGCCGGAAGTGCCCGTTCGGGAGCCCAATCGTTGGCTTTTCCTTCGACGATAGGGTTTGTGGATGATGTCTCTGATGCGGAGGACGCTGAAACTGTAACAATAAGTACCCAAGAAAAAGAGCTGTTGAGGAGGATTTTGGAGGAAACGATTCTGGAATTTTATAGCAAACCGGTAAATGCAAAACTACGGCTACCAGGTTTCCCTACACATAAGCGTAATATGGCGCTGGTGATGGCTTTAGATAGCATACTAGACTCGTATCTATTGACTAGTCGAAACTTAGTTGATACACATTCGATCCTATACTGTGCGGCTGTAACGGCGTGCCGTGTTGCTCGTGTCAAATTCCCTGAATGTGACCAAGACTCACGATATGCTAGTTATACGCCAGCATGGCAGAATAGGATCGAACGGCGTATCAAAGCAGCTAAAATCATCATTGGTAAACTTATTTGCTTTGCCTCGGGAAACAACTGACCGAGAGTGATGCGTCATGTGACACAAGCTTTTGCTAGCACAGGTTTAGGACCAAATGATTGCTTATCTTGTGTCACAGAACGCATCGACTACTTCAAACAGAAAGTTTTAGCATGGGCAAATCGGATTCGACGTTATTAAGAACGTGTAAATAGGTATCACCAGAATCGTTTATTTCAAAGTGATCAAAAGAAGGTGTATAGAAATTGGGAGGGATCTACAACTGATGTTAGCAATGGGCAGGCACCAGATATGAATGAAATGTGTAGATTTTTGGAAAAATATTTGGTCCGTGCCCGTTGCTCACGTAGATGGTCAATGGATGAGCATTGTGGAGCGTTCGTGTGAACATCTGCAACCAATGACAGCCGTGTAAATTGATCTCGATGACGTGATGAATGCAGTTCGTCTGACACACAACTGGAAAAGCCCGGGGCCAGATGGACTGCATAATTTTTGGTTGAAATCGTTGCGATCTTCACATGCTGAGTTAGCCGATCAATTCCAAGAAACCATAGAGACTGGATTCCTTCCATCTTTTATGACAACAGGAATCACCTTTTTGCTCTTTAAATCCGGCAGTACCCCAGATCCTAAGAACTTTAGACCGATTACGTGTCTACCTACGCTATATAAATTACCTACATCCATTTGACCTTAAAATTAAATAAGCACTTAGATGCAAACAATATTTTAGATCATGCTCAAAATGCAGGTAGGGCTGGATATCGTGGTACTAAGGAGCTACTCCTCATTGACATGGCTATTAACCAACAGGTTCGCAGAAGTCGGAAAAGCCTTTCCACAGCCTGGATTGACTATAAAAAGGCTTACCATTCGGTACCGCATACGTGATTTTTTTAGCAATTTTGTGTACGGCCCGCATTGTGCGAAGATTCCTCAGTCTGTCTCCCTGACCACTGACGGTTTCGTTTTAAAACCACCGTCCTTGGGATACTATTTTTTTTGTTTAGATTCTTATTTTATTTTTTATTTTAAATGTATAAACTTAAAAAATAAGATGTAATATTAATAAATGGTAATAATAATAATAGTAATAGTCCTTATTAACAATCTAAATAAAATATTTACAGTTGGTTACAGTTACACACTTCGACAACTGTAGATTGTTTTGCCTTAGCATAGGCCTCCCCCAATTCTTTCCACAATTCCTGATCGTGGGCTTTCCTTCTCCACATTGTACCTGTGGTTGCTTTCAAGTCCTCGTCCCATCTTTTAGAGGGTCTTCCTCTGGGTCTCTTGCCCTCTCTAAGATACCACTCATCCACTTGATTTGCCCATTTGTTTGTTTTGATCGTAGTTAGATGGTCCGCCTATTTCAGTTTTAATTTGTTGATGGTGTTGGATACTTCTGTAATCTTTGTTTTTTGCCTGATAACATTTAGGATGGTTTTGTCACTTCTCTTGGCACTAAGCATACGCCTTTCTATGCTGTGCTGGCATAATTGTAGTTTTTTAGTGTTGTTCAATGTTAAAGCCCAAGTTTGAGAGCCATAAATCATGGTGGGGAGTATGCAAGAGTTGTATACTTTGCTTTTTAGCTTCATAGCTAATGATAATTTTTTTTTTATTTCTTTCAGACACCAGTAACGTTTCCAAGCAACATTCATTCTGTTCTGTACTTCTTTTGATGTATCATTTGCTAGAGATATGATCTGTCCAAGATATGTATATTCGTCTACGTTCGTCTAACAAATCTATTATTTGTTCCTCGTTAATTAATATGGGTGTTTGTGAGCGGTTCATCATCAGTTTGGATTTTGCAATATTTATTTGCAACCCTACTTCTCTGCTCTCAATGACTAGTTCATTGAGTATATTTTGTAGCTAGTATAGGTTGTTGGAGATTATAATGAGGTCATCAGCGAACTAATATGATTTAGAATTTCGCTAATTATTCTTATGCCATAGTTTGACCATTCTAGTTTACGGATTACATGTTCTACAGTTGCTGAGAATAATTTTGAAAAGTGAGTCTCCCTGCCTCACTCCTTTTTTAATTTAAAATATTCTTCTGATCTTTTCAGTTTTTACTTTCCCTGTCATATTTTTGTAGATTTCTTTTATGCGCTAGATAGTAGGGTAACCTGTATTCCTTGTACTTCTCTGTTATTTGTTTGATGATAAATATGTAGTCTATCGTCGAAAAATCTAGGTCGTACAACATGCTTGGTATAATGTCTAAAGAGCCTTTTAAAATTTTGTTATAGAAGCGATTTTTTTTCTACTAGCAACACTCGATCTGTCAAAAGCAATCTCGATCAGCTGTATTTTTTTTTATAATAAATTAAAAAATAGTATATTTCTGCAATAAAATCGTGAAAAATCAAAGCGTAAAGTGATAAATACAAAACTTGTTGTGAATTGCTTAAAAACTAAAAATTTAAAAGTCTGATATTGACCAACCAACCGTTACCTTTGTAAAGTTTAAATTTTTATTTCAAAGTTTGGAGCTATAGTTGAGACTTAATAATAATCAAAATGAGTTCAACCTTTGCAAATGTTGTTTTCGTAAACGTGGACTTCAGCACCATCACCATAAGAAAAAAGAACCGGGCAATGTCTACCGAGTCGGTAATGTCTTTTGAATCATCCACCTCGAATTATCTAGTTAGAAGCTTAGCGGACCTGTCTACTCTAAGCGACAACCAAATGAAAGATCTACATGAAGAAATCAATTTTTAAAATGCCAATTAGAAAGTGCTCATCGAGAAATAGAAAACCTGATCCTAGAAAATAACTCCTTAAGGAGCGCACACCGTCACGAAAAACCGACATGAAGTTGGCTATGAAGTTAGCTATAGATAACATTTTAGTTTGTAAAAAGATTTTTATCTTATTACGCCGAAGAAGTATAACTTCTAACGCGTGTACATAAGTACACACACACTTTTTTCTATTTATTTATTCTTTTATTTAAAACCATTTAAAGCATAATAATTGGACCAAATTATGCAAAATAATATTTACTGAGAAATCAGTAGGGTTCTATATTTGTATGTACATAACCGGTTATTGTTCTACATTAACTTGCATGTCCCTAATTAGTTGACCACGACTGTATTTCATTGGACGTCAACAAGTCGAGTGGGTCCGATGGTATCCCTCCGATTGTTCTCAAAGTGTGTGCTCCTGAGCTGGCACCGGTTTTAACGCGACTCTTCCGGCTCTCCTATTCATCAAGCATTGTACCAAATTCATGGAAGACCGCTTTAGTACACCCGATCCTTAAAAAGGTAACCGCTCGTATTCGTCTGATTATCGACCTATAGCTATGACTTCCTTGTTTTCCAAAGTTATGGAATCCATAACAAACTGCCAGCTATTAAGGTATCTAGAGGAGCACCAGCTGTTAAATAATTGTCAATACGGTTTCCGTCGTGGTCGTTCAGCTGGTGATCTTTTGGTTTACCTAACACACCGATAGGCGCAAGCAGTCGAAAGCAAGGGAGAAGCATTGGTTGTCAGTTTGGAAAGCCTTCGATCGGGTGTGGCACAAGGCGCTTCTATCGGAGCTTCCTTCTTACGGTCTTCCTGAGAAATTATGTACATGGATCACTAGTTTTTTGACGGGGTGTAGCATAAATGTCGTTGTCGACGGTATGGGCTTCGAGTCCAAACCTGTCAATGCTGGTGTTCCCCAAGGCTGTGTGATTTCTCCTACTTTGTTTCTTCTGCATATCAATGACATGTTGCAAATTAGTGACACTCAGTGCTATGCAGACGACACTACTGGGTAAGCCTTACAGTTTGCCCGATATAATATATCGCGGGAGCATGTCATCGAGAGCCGGAACCAACTTATGTCTAAAATTGACAATCTTATGTCTGAAATTTCGTTTTGGGGCCAGCAGAATCTGGTGCAATTTAACCCTAACAAGACACAAGTTTGTGCATTTCCCGCTAAAAAGACTCTCTTTGTCGCATCTCCTCGATTTCAGAGGGTTTTCCTTTCTGCCACAGCCCGCATTGGTATACTCGGCGTTGACATTTCGAGTAATGTTCAATTTCGTGGTCATCTGGAGGAGAAGGCTAAAATAGCCTCTACAAAACTTGGTGTGCTCAGTAAAGCGAGACAGTATTTCAATCCGACCCATCGCTTACAACTATATAAAGTGCAAATTCGGCCTCATATGGAGTACTATTCTCAACTATTTGCAGGGGCTCCACAATACCAGCTCATTCCGTTTGACCGCATTCGACGTAGAGCAATTCGAATTGTCAATGACCGGGCAATTACCAATCGGCTTGACTCCTTGACGTTGCGTAGAGATGTTGGATCACTCAGTATTCTCTACCGCATCTATCATGGGGAATGCTCTGAGGAGTTGTTTGGTTTAATTCCAGCCGCTGATTTCCACCTTCGTACATCGCGTCAGAGCTTGAGGTATCATGCCTATCATCTCGATGCATGGCGATTTACTGTGCGATTCCAAAGACATTTTTTACCCCGTATAACACCTTTGTGGAATCAGTTACCGAGGGCGGTATTCTCAAACGATTATGACTTAGAAACCTTCAAGAAAAGAGCGTACTCATTCCTTAAAGGTCAGCAATGCATCTGTGATACTCCTGGTGTTGCGGATGTCCGTGGGTGGAGGTGATCACTTTTCATCAGGTGACCCATTTGCTCGTTTGCCTCCTGTTCTATATATATAAAAAAAAGACTAAAGTGACAGAATGGCTGAATGAAAATAATCTAAAAATAAATCTTACTAAGACAAAATTAGTTGAATGTGATTTTAAATAATACTACTATTGAGAATGTAGATTATACTAAATTCCTAGGAATAAAAATCGGTAAACATTGTAACTGGAAATCGCATATTGACTTACTTTGCAATAAAATCGAGAGATTTGTATATGTATTGAGAAGAATTAGAGAAGTGTCAGGATTAAAGGCATCTCTGTTAGCTTATCATGGGTATGTTTCTTCCGTTTTGCAGTATGGTATTCCTCTTCAGGGGAATTCTGTAGAATTAACTAGACTCTTTAGAGTTCAGAAGAAGTGTATACGTGCTATAGCACGTATGCACTTCTTCTGAAGTGTATATGAATGTAATTGATTGACACTACATATATGTAGTGTCAATCAATTACATTCATGCAAGCCACTTTTTAAGTCACGTAAAATATTGCCTTTATCTAGCTTACATATGTATATTGACTGTATGTGTATTTGTAATAAAACATCATTATTTGTTTCATACAAATGCAGATGTCCTAGGTTTGTCTCATTTTAGAAATAGTGAGTAACAACATGTGCCTATCCAATAACTCAATATTTACAAAAAATAACGTGTATTGCATGTCCATTCGTATATACAACCAAATTTCTGATAATCTTAAACCATTTCCATTAAACAGATTTCGAAAAAAGGTATTCAACTTACTTTTAGAGAAAAATTATTACAGTGACAAAGATTTTCTTGCAGATAAGAATAAGTAATAAAGTACTTCTAATATTATTAATTTAATTGCAGAATGTTGGGTGCGCAGAAGTTTGTTTCGCCGTTTCTTCTCCTGTCTGGCTAGGTTTGGAAATGGTTGTAGTTTTAATTTATTTACATTCCAAAAATTGTGTGTATTAATAAATAGTCATGTAATCTCAAAACAAACAAAAAACAGTGTGTAAATAGTAAATCGTTAAAATATTTGCACACCTTAAGTTGGTAGAATATGTAGGAACGCTTAAATAATTTTGTTACATCTTTGTAACACTCATATTCTTCAAATAAATATTTTTTCTTTCTTTATTTTCTTTCTTTCATCTTCTGGTGCTTTTCAATTTTTTTTGTCACTAAATTGCTTTAGTTATTTCGGCTTTGGTAATTACGGGAGGCGCCCGTAATTTCTTCGTCGTTTGCATCATTCGCGTATGCTGGTAGTGTGTAAGATTCATCATTGTAAAGGTCCCAATAGAAATTTGTAGCTATATCTAATATTTCATTATGTTTTATTTTCTTTTCTGTTCTTTATAGTTACTCATTTTGGGAATCCAATTTGTACCATTTTGTAGCTTTTTCCATGCTTTTTTAACTCCACCCTTAGTTTCGATATGGATCATCATTCGACGTAATCTTGTTTTTTGTCTATAATTTCTTATAGTTAAGTTAATTTGCTTGCTTATTTTTGCTATTTCCTTTCTATTAATGGGTGTTTGTTATCCCATACTGTGTCACAGTTTTATAAGCTTTCTTGCGTTTGTTTCTATTGTGTATTTTTTGGATTTTGTGGTTTTTATACTATATTTTTCTATTGATTTTAATTATTTTTTTAAATTGTTGTATTTTTCTTGTATAGTTTGATTTGAGGTTGAGACTTACCTTCTAGTGTACATTTTAAGCAGGATCAGATTGTCTCTGGTAGAGGTAAAAAAAAATCGTTTGTCCACTACTATGGCAACATCTTCTTCACTGTTTTGTATGGGACGTTGTCAGTTTACCACGAAGCAGTCGGTGCTCTGTGCTAAAGTTTAATTGATATATCTGTGAATATCTTTCATTTATTTGTGATTATAAAGTCTAATTCATTAAGGAATTTTCTATTTGGTGACTTCCATGTGCATTTTCTGCTGAGTTTCTTGTTAAAATAAGTGTTTATAATTTTAAGGTTGTATGCCTGGATAAAATTTATTAACCGTTGTCCATTGTCATTTCGCTTTCCTGAAGAATAAGGTTATATATAGTTATTTTCGTTTTTGTCTCTTTTACCTAACTGGGCGTTTAGGTTTTCTATTATAATTGCTGTTTTATTTACTTGTTCTATAGTTTCTTTTAGTTTGTGGTAGAATATATATATTTGTTCTTCTTCTGGGTTTTCAGTTTGGGCGTAGACTTGTACTATTGAAATAGGTTGTTTATATTTTGGCCGTTTAATATTTAAAATACTTATTCTGTTAGAGACAACAATGCACTCAAGGATGTTATTTTTATGGTGTTTTTTAATTATGAAGCCAACTTATACATACTGGGCGTTATGTTTTTTCCCCGTGTTGGTCCGGGCTCCTTTGCAGAATAGAACATCTGCCTTTTTTGCCAGGCAGCTCGTAAAAGGCGAGCATAGACTTGTCATCGCTAACACCGTGACATCTGACTAGGTGGTAGAGTTTCACAGCGACTCGCCCGGTTTGGTACCACCGCCTTACCTATTCCTGCCGCCATAACATCATGACGTGTTCCGGTTCGGAGGGTAAGGTAGGCGGTAAACTTACTTTTACTCGAGGCCTAACGTACTGACCTCAGGTTGGCAATGCACCATTACCATCTTTGGTGTCTCTAGGCGGCGTTAATTTCTTACCACCAGGAAATCCGTGTGCTTGTTTGCCTTCCTGTAGCATAAAAAAAATGGAATATGTAATCATCGTATTCTACGAGTATTTTTCCTGATCTTCTGATTTCGGATAGGCCAATAATGTCCCATTTTATGTCTTGTAATGCAAATTCCAATTCATATAGCCTTTCTTGTGTTTTTAATGTTTTAGTGTTCGAAGTTCCAATAAAAAAAAAAAAATTTGCTTTTGTTTCCTTCTTTAATTTTATTATTTAGCATATATATTGAGGGTTTTTGGTCTCTGACCCCACGGTGACCAGCCGGATTAGGGAGAACTTTTATTGTTTTGCTGTTTGCTTTTACTGATTTATCGGTATCGGGTGATTTTATAAATTTGCTGTGTTTTTTTCAGTTTGCGAGTGTGATCTGGACCGCAAGTATGCGAAAGGATCAGTTTTTTGTAGTTTAGCTGGGGCAATTATGGGTTTAGACTTCTCGTATTGTTTAGATTTAGCATGGGGTGAAGTTGAGATTTCCCTTTTCCTTTTCTCGCCATCTTGTGGTATTACTGTAAGTTTGTTGTGTCTAATGTAGGCCTCGTTTCCTATTTCTCTTTCTTTTTGTAGTTTCGGTAGTAATTCTTTACGTTTCTGTAGTGTGTCTTAAGAAAAATCTTCCGATAGGTAAGTTTTCGCAGTAGCCTTTTTCTTATTCTTCATAATTTCGACTTTTTTATTGCATGTTCTATAAGAAATCAGCACTGGTCTAACTCTTTCGGTTGTTTTTTTTTGCCTAATTTTATACATCTTGTCAAAATTATCGTTTTTGAAGAGATTGTTTAATATTGTTGTAAAGTTTGGTGTAATTAGCATCTGTCTCTTTAAACCCGTGTATTATTATATTGTTTTTTTTATTTGCATCTTCTAGAGTATTTATTTTCTTATTAAGAACTTCAATTTCCATGTTTAGTTATACGTATATGTATATTTACATACATATTTGCAAGTATAGTTAAAACTCAGTGCCCAAATACGCTTAAAAACTAGGAACAAAAGTGCAAATTCATCAGCATAACTTTCAAAATAAGTAATTCGACAAAATTTGTTATTATCATCAGTAAGGTCAAAAGCAAATGTTAACGTATAGTGTCACCAATTTCCAGTAGTCACAATTTAACATAAAACGCTATTTCGTATTATTTGGTTCTTGTTGTCTCTACTTTGTATGTAAAAATACAAACCAGAAGTACTAAAATTGTTACAAGCCAAGCTGTTCACTAAACAGACCACTTGGTTTGTGATGTCTCTTGTGAGTTGAGGATAAGCAAGCTTTAATTTCCACCAGTGGGCCAGTCCAGCCGCAGAGACACACAATTTTGTCTTAGGTGCAAACATGATTCTCGTTGCTTTAATGTGAACTTTAGACGCCAGCAACCAATCGTGCTATGCAAAAAGTTTAACAATCATTTTTAATCAACTCCGAAAAAAAAGATTCTCAATTCGACTGCAGGTTTTTATTTTTATGTTTGTTATGCCATTACTCGGCCAATAGCCAACCGATTTTTTTTGTCTTGTGAAACACAATTCAATCGAAGGAATTGATGAGCAGCTGCTTTTACATACATACATATAAAATCCCAAATATACTGAGGCGGCTTTACGCGCTTTTGCGCGGCTATAAAAAATGATGTTTTAAATAAAAATGGGACTCAGAGCTCTCGACGACTGGAAATCCCCATCGTATGCGCTGAAGCGGCATAAATAAACCTAACGACTTGAAATAAGGTTTATACGAATGAGACTTTCAATCGGATGAAACGATCGGGATATTTACAACGCCATAAAATGACATCGACGAAACGTTCTAACTGGTTCATTGAAAAATACTAGTAATTAGTTTTCAATAATGTCATACCTACTATGTAATGTAATAGTAATATTTTTTTTTACTTAACTTCCATTTATTGCTGTCAAATTACACACATCAACGACATCAAAATAGGCTAAGCCTAGCGTTAAATATGTTGCTAAATTGGCAACACTGCGCTGTAGGGTTTAACCAACTACTCCGCAGACAATATCAATTTACCAAACTAACCATAATGGTAGAAGTAGGCAGTACTTTAAACCCAAAAAAGGCAAAAGGCAAAACTTTTAAAATCTATACTCAAACCCAAATAAAATTATTTAATTTACAATGTCTCAGCAAAAAAATGTATGTACCTATACTTACCTATATATAAAAAAAAATTCTAGGGCGTCAAACGCACTGTGTTTTCTAGTTTGTTGCTTTTTAAAACTATACGTGTAGGTACATTTTTTTGGCGGAAAACTGCAATTAGATTAATTTTATTTAGGTATAACCGTCACTATCTAACTGTCACTAACGGTAGAAAGTTACGTCATATTGTAGCTTACCAACTTACTAACTCAAAGCGATTCACGTAAGTATACATATAACTTACATAGCATTTGATTTAAAATAGTAAACTAATTAACGTGTTGTTAACTTATACAATCTCTCTGTAACCTCTTAGTGTGTGTGTGTCGGGGAATGTCAACTAAAAAAAGATGGTAGACTACTGCACATTTTCGTTTATGGTGAGCAAATAAAAATTAAACATTGTCACATTGTGGTGTAAAAATATTTAATAAATTTAGTTATCACTGACTATAATAAATTACCGCTGTTCCGAAACATAGTTATTCAAGAGAAGAAAGGGCAACATAAACCCTCAGGCAAGCAGGATTATTCCCTGTCTATTTTCAATGTCTACTGAACAGTGACATAAGTAGGTACCTATGGTAGAACAACGTTTGATGGCTCAGCAAGTTAAGCTGCTCCTATAACATATAAATTTTTATAATTTATTAAATTGGATAGCCAAGTTTCTGAAATCCGTTATGTGTCCGAACAGCAATAAATTTCATCTTTCGAAATTCGACTATGTCATAGTTAAAAATCTACAACTTTTTCTTTGCAAAATATCAAAATATTTTTTAGAAATGGTAGTGCGGTTCATTGGGAATACGTCCGATAATTTAGTATAATTATATCTGAAAAAAATTTACCAACGAGCAAGTGCAAAAATATACTTTTCTGAATATTTGTGTACATTATTTCAATGGAGCGCATTTTCTGGAATTTAAATTGTGTATTTACTTAAAATTGTGGCCAATGATTATGAACTCCCCAGACGCTTGATCTGTAACTGCTGTTCTGTGGCAATATTACAAATGTTCGAATCAATTCAAATACTTATGATTATTGTTTATTAATAAAGTTGTTGTTTGTTTGTTCCAGCTTTGTTGGTTTGTTATTGACTTTTATTTTAACCACGGTTCCATTTGAAACACATTTTGCCTAAATAAAACAGTGCAAGAGTATTAACAAATAAATATCCCTGGACAAGTGACATAAATTAAATCTAACCCCTAAGTAAGCAAATTATAATATGCTTGTGTTATGGGTGTTAGTCAACGATACTATTACATAAAAATAATTAAATAGATACCAGAATACATTTAATAAACACCCAGACCCGGAAATGCAGACATCTAAATGTTCATCACACAAATGCTTGCCCCCGTCGGAAATCGAACCCGAGCCTCGCGATTCGTCGATGCAGTTAGGTGAGTATGCTAGCTACTCGACCAACGAGGCGGTCAAATAATAATTATTTGAAATAAGTTTAGTACCAGCGACGTTACCCGTCCTTGTTTATTCACGGGCCACGGCAAAGTATTTATCAATGGCGATCAATTGTCAGCATTTTTTTTTCTTATTTGCTACATCTAATTCAACAATAAAGTTTGGTCGTAATTAATAATGTCTGGTACAATACTATAAATAAATAAATAATAAATATCCCCGGACAAGTCACAAGATTGTATTTAACCCCAAAGTAAGCAAAATATATGCTTGTGTTATTGGTGTTAGTCAAGGATTGTAATACATAGAAATACTTAAATAGATACCAGAATAAATTTAATAAACAACTAGATTCGGAAATGTAGACATCTAAGTGCTTGTCCAGAAGGAGCGAATTCGTCGCAAAACGGTTCGCGGGAATTCATTCGTGCGTTAGCGAGATACTAGCCAACAATACATCACGTCCACAAACATCACGCGAACTCAAAATATGCGCGTAAATCACGTGCACTATGCCAGACTCTCGACTTGCGCTTGATTTGCGCGTATTGCACGCGAGTCGAGATACTAGGGACGCCTTGTTGCGTCCGTTAACGTGCGTACTCTAGAACGTGCATTTATCCAGGGAAATTTGACACACAACGTGACACATTTGCTCGTGAAATGAAAAACACAAATAATGCACCATCAGACTCTAAAGCTTCGAAGGTAATATATATATATATATAGAAAAAAGGTAAATGAACGCATCTGCTAAAATGATAAGAGAAACAAACATATATCTCTAATTATTCGGATTATTTATATTACTTCAATAAAGCGTAGTACATAAAGTATGTTACAAAATAATCTGCGTTTTAAATTATTCGACTAATATTGTCATATGTCATACGTAACTCGACTATGGCGGAGCCGAATGATGACCCGCTCGGGGCGACTCGACTTTTGTTCGGGCGAGATCGTCAGTCCTGAAGGAGAAAAAACTACTGAAGGACTGAAGTGGTATGACTTACATATGTTTGTCTTTTTTCGTGTTACTCTTGATTTTACTCCTCATAAAATTTCCGTACCGGGCCAACTCAAATCGTTTCTTAAGGAATAAACTCCAAAAAAAAAAACAGAAAGCAAGACACTTCTGAAAACTCAGAGACAGGTAACGAAAAGACTACAGCAGATGCAAGGGAAGACATGATGAGGCCGCCGAATCAAAATATTAAAAGAAAAAAAATGAATGCCACTAATGCTGAATTTCTGAACATAATTAAAAACAATACAAGTCCTGGGAATCAACAATAACCACTGGTTTCCAGCGTAACGGAAGGTGATGATGACAAACTGTTCTGTTTATCTTTACACAAAGAATTACTTAAGGTACCTGAGGCCAATCGTATAGCAGTAAAAATTGAATTAATGAAAATTTTGCAAGCGGCTCAACAATCTTCACAATCTACTGTGTATTCAAACAATTCATATTCGTACTTTTCTAACAGTTCAACGTCATCTTCAATTCCGGTTTGATACCATGCACCACCTTCAAGACCAAGACCAAATAAATTTACTTTTCAAAAATATGACCCAGAAACGCCATCCATAACAGCATTGCAAGGCCGTGATTCTCTTTCAGTGATAAAATCTTCTCAGGCAGCATTATACGTAAATTCTCCATCAACATTATCAAGAGATAGTTAATGTCTTAACCTCTTCGAAAACCAAGACATTGGTTAATCATGATTTTTTATCTTAAAAGACTGAATTATTATTATTATAGATTAAGAAAATTAAAGATTAAGAATAAAACAATACGGTAAGTATCAAAGTTATCGCGAGTTTTTGTTCTGCTAAAACAACATTCTTGCGCGGAACATAATTTGCACGTGGCGACAAATCTTCTTCAATGAATAAAAGTAAATCATCAAATGATTTCACGAACATACGAAAGTAGTTAAAAAAAATTCTTCTCATGTTGTCTTAATTTGGGATACAAAGTTTCAAACGTACTATGTGTCATTCTATCATGAAGAATTGGATGTACTTACTAAATGCATTCTATTTTCCCTCCGTTTCTGTTTTTTCCTACAATGGTAAGCTAATCACAACGAGACCGCTTCGTTCAACTCCATGTTTCGTACTGAATTTAGTAAGAGAATCGCGGCGAATTCGCCCTTTCTGGACAAGGTCTAAATGTTCATCACACAAATGCCTGCCCCCATTGGGAATCGAACGCGAGCCTCGCGTTTGGTCGATGTAGTTAGGCGTGTACGTTAGCCACTCGACTAATGAGGCGGTCAAAAACTATGTCCAAACAATTACAGGCTCGATTACGGTATTAGTTAAGGATCCAATTATTCTGTAGGTGTTTGTACCCCAACTTTTTGTAATAATTTTAGATTAAAATATAACTGTATCACTGTTATTATTTGTTCGATAATTAAATTACAATATGCCAGGAGTAAAAAGCCAAGCGGGACATGTCAGTATCCGTAGCATTTGAAAACAAGAACTCAAGCTATATTATTATCTTTATGACACTGTGACACAGACTGTTATAAACTTACCTTTTCTTTATTAATAAGATGGAAAGCGTACGTCACGTGTCCAAAACAAATCTTTTCTGACTTTTGGCTTTCAGACTTAAGACAACATTCAAAATAGTTAATAGAAGAAGGCGTTACTTTATGGAAATCCATACTTAAATCTAAAAAAAAATTGGCAATTATCCACCAAAAAATATATACGTATTATGGCGTAACAAAACAGACAAAATAGTGCGCTAAGAATGAATTGGACTTCCCGGAAGCTAAAACCCCCGAATACATCCAGTTCCACACAATACACACCACTAAACTGTTTTAGTAGCACCAACAATACACATACTACTAAAATCTCAACGTATCGAGATTTGAACAGAACCATTTTCAGTTTTTTCCCTTTTTTTAATGATCTTGATAACCTCTTCTCCAACTATTCTGGTGTTCAAAAAATATTTTTATGAGAGATCGCTAGTCTGTAATAAACGTTGTAGAAGCGAAATAGATTTTGCATCATTAAAGTAAAGAGGACGAAGTTATTTCACATTGCCGGCAATAATCCTGTGCGTAGAACTTTCCCGTTGTTGGGAACTTTAATGTGAGCACAACGCCATGTAAAGTTTACACGGAGTTTAAAGCTAGTAACAGGTAAATAAAGTTTAATGGAACTCTCTTATTAGCGTGTATTCAGTTATATAATGGTGTATACCCACTAGGCTCGCCAGCAGAGTTATGCTTCTGACGCCTTATCTACTCTTGGTGACATATTGTCAGTTATTGCTACTGCCGTGTTCCAGACTTGAGGATGGGGTAGTCATAAACTTACCCATGCAAAACGCAGGTCCTAGGTGGGCAACGCACCACTTATACCTTTGTTGTCAATAGCGGGCGGGTATTTACTACTATCAGGAAGTAAGTAAGCTTGTTTACCTTTCCATAGCTCAAAAATCTTTATGATATAAAAATGTCATTTTAAAGAAAATAACTGTTTGTTTTACAGCTACCACTTGTAGTCATGCAGTGGTCCGGAAGGAAACAGTTCAGTTAGTTTCTACGGACACGAAACAAACATAAAATAAAATTTCTCATTTATAATTTGAGAATTAATATTCGAGCTAGCGATTTAAGAGAGTAGCTCTACGAACTTCACGGAAAGTAAGACTCTTTACTGTTTTCACTTCTAAAATAGCTAAAGCGTTTTAAGGGCTCCATTTATTTTATCCTTATACTTTAAGCTTAAATTGCCTTCAATAAGCGCCACCTGGTGTGTGAATTGCTCGTCGCTGTGCTTCATCAACTATGAATCGAGTCTATCAACAAAATTATTCTTCTATTGAATCTTTATAAGTTGGCTACCATTTGGGAAATTCCCTTTGTTACTGAGAAAGTGAGTAATCTGTCCGCTCGCGCCGTAACTATCGGTTTCTATATTCCTATTCCCTTGAAAGCTCTAAGTATGTTTCTCGTCCGTGATACTATTTGATCGAATTGATATTAAAGTGATTTAGGAATAATATGGCAAAATTATTACTTATTTCTTTGAGATACCAGCCAACGACCATTATTCTTGTAGGAACATACAGATTTAAAACTTGTAATTACTTTATTATATTTACTTAACTATTCTTGGACTAGTTACACAAATTGAATCTGATCCCAAAATATTATGTAGCCCTGATGATGCTTGTATAGCGAAACAGCTTGGCTAAACCATAAAAATAAAAAATAATAAAATATATAGTGGACAGTACAAGTGTTTCTAAACAAATTGTAACAATTCACAATTTTTTTTTTTGTAGTTACACTCTATAAACTACTTCACGAACTCACATTTTTAAATAACAGCAACTCTTATAGGTATCCAATAAAGCAAAGAAATAGAGTTAATTACATCTTCTTGTTCATAATGTTAATTTGTTCCGATTAATAGGTACATATTATTTGGATTTTGCAAAGAACTTGGCACTCATTTAGATCTCCATTATTTTTGCATCGAAGCCCACAGCCAAACATAATTTTTGGATTGAACTCTATTCACATTTTTTATATTAATTGTATTTTTGGTGGGATTATAGTGTAAAAGATTTTCTTGCTGACAACATTTTTTTCATAATTATAAAATTTAATTTAATAACGAAAACATGGCTGCCGAGGAGATTGTTTCGCCGTTTCTTCTCTTAACTGGCTGGATTTGGAAACGGTGGTAGTAAAGGCATATTAAGATAATAGGCCTGGCTGCCGGGGAGTTTGTTTTGCCATTTCTTCTCCTGTCAGGCTAGGGTTTGAAACGGTGGTAGTGTACAGTAGATAAGATTAAAATTGATCATACTTCAAAATGATTTATTATGAATTATGAAGCTTATTAAAATATGTAGTATTTATTAAAAATACAATAAAAATATAAACATGTGATATATTTAAATGTTAAAATGTATATAAATAATTAATTTTAATAAATTTTATTAAATATTTGCACACCACAAAGTGACAGAAAATGTTGGTATATTTAAATATTTTTTTAATAAATGTATAACACATATACTTATTCCGCAAATAAATAGAAATTTATTTCACTAAAAAAACCGGCAAAGTGCGAGTTGGACTCGACCACGAAGGTTTCCGTACTATCAAGTAGTAGTAGTATCGTAATCGCGCGAATACGCGTAGCTATGGCTCGCTTCGTAATGTTACCTGTCGCGTTACCCGCTCGGCTGTTGTTTAGCAACCGCCTTACGCTCGCGCCAGCTCCAAATCGAGGCGCGGCGCTCGTACCGCGTTTAGATTTACGGATTATTTTCATTTAGTGAGTTTTTATGTATTACATTAGGTATTCATATTTATAGTTAATTTAAAGGGGTCATTGGCCAGAAGCGTGCGTGTTGCCGGTTCATTGGACTGCAATTCTGGCCCGAAAAAATACCGCAGAGCGGGTTAGGGCGTTCCCTGGAGACAACGCATACCGATCCGCCCTATCCGCAGATGCGGCGATGGGGGCCACCACCCATCACGCCAGGTCCGTACAAGCGAATCGAAGAGTGGAGAGTGTCAAATAGGCACGTGGAATGTGAGAGGGGGAATGGAAGCTAAGATGAATGAATTGATTGATGTAATGGATGAGAGATGCCTGGACTTACTGTGTGTAACGGAGACTAAGCGAAAAGGTAGTGATACTTTTGATCTCCCCAGTGGCAGGTTGGCTCTTTGGTCTGGTGTACCACAGAGCGATCACACCAGTGCTGGGGTAGGTATCATTTTATCGTCTCGCTTAGCCTCAGACCTAAAAGAGTATGGTTTGATTGGTCCGAGACTGCTCTGGGTCCGTATTAAACTAGAAGTTAAAGTTTAAACAAGGAGTTTTCGCTCCGTAACATTGTAGAGAAGCATCTGGCTGTTAGTCAGAAGGTATTCTGCGGTTTTGTGGATCTCGAAAAAGCGTTTGATAGGGTTGTACGTAAGGAACTTTGGAACATTTTGCCAGATTATGGGATAGTCGGGTCCCTGCTGCGTGCGGTGCAGTATTTAGACTGTAAAGCATGCGTGCGGGTGGATGGCAACATATCGCCTTGGTTTGATGTTAATATTGGAGTCAAGCAGGGTTGTGTGTTGTCAGCGCGCTTGTTTATCTTATATTTATTCAAAGGTTAAGATCATTGAATGTGGGAATGCGTATGGGTGACCAAGTGGTGAACTGCCTGCTTTATTCAGATGATGATGTACTTTTGGGCTCTACACCATCTGAGCTGCAAACACTGGTCACAGTTATGGAAGCAGATTGTAAAGAAAAGGACTTACATTTGAATGCAATGAAACCCAAAATAATGGTGTTTAAAAGAGACGTAGCCAGAACGGATGTAAGAGTTTTGGTTGATGATGTAGTGCTGGAACAAGTGAATTAAATTGTATATCTTGGTTGTGCTTTTAGCAGGGATGGAAGGTACACCGCGGATGTAGAGAGGAAAGTGAGTACAGGGAATAATGTGAATGGAACGTTGGGTAAGCTATTTCAAAGCGAGGTTTTGAGTCAAAAAGCTAGACTCGCTTTGCATAATTCTTTGCTTATTCCAACGTTATTGTATGGAAGCGAGAGTTGGGTATGTCAGAAAGAGCATGAAAGTAGGATAAACGCGGTCGAAATGAGAGCACTACGGAAAATCTGTGGTGTAACGCTCGCTGACTGCATTCGTAACAGTGAGATCCGAGAAAGAGTGGGATTGAAAGAAAGTGTTGGTGTTAAAATGCAAAAGGGCATGCTCCGTTGGTTCGGTCATGTGGAAAGAATGACAGATGAAAGATTTACAAAGCAGATATACAATGCGAATGTGGATGGATGTAGGTACCCGGGGAGACCAAGGCTGATATTTCACGATGAGATCAATCGGATATTATCCGAGGGTGGTGTCAAGAGTCTCCGAAACCGGCGTGTTTGTATGAAAAGGGTTATGAATGTGAAGGAAGCAAGACAGGTTTGTTAGAATCGTGAGGTCTGGCACTCGATACTCTCTGCTTACCCCTTAAGGGACTTGGCGTGAAGATATGTATGTAGTTAATATATTTCTAAATCATAAATCATTTATTTCTTGCTCGGATGTATTTTTTATGGTCTTAATAATAGTATTAAGTCCATATGTTCCGTCATTTACATGGCATGCAAGTATTTTAGTACAATATTCTTCGATACCTAGCTCTTCACTTATTTTATGTTAAGATTGTACAATAAGTATATATTTTTTATGATTTTGGAAGGCAAACAAGCAGACGAATTTCACGCCGCCTAGAGGCACCAAAGATGGTAATGGTGCGTTGCAAACCTGAGGCCGGGATGTTAGGTTAGGTAAGTTTACCGGCTGCCTTACCCTCCAAACCGGAACACGTCATGTCATTATGGCGGCAGGAATAGGTAAGGCGGTGGTACCAAACCGGGCGACTCGCTGCAAAACTCTACCACCTAATAAATATAAATATTTACCATTATTACCTATTATACAATTCATATTATTAGTTATTATTATGATACTTCATATATTAATTATTAACACTATAACAACTGGGAAATCATTACTTTATATAAACAATAAATATTACTTATAAATACAAAGGACAAATATTCAAATTTCTACCTGTTTATTAACATCGAGTAAAAACTGCTTAAAAACTACGTTTGTTGAAATAATAATTAATATTTACTTTCTTGTTATTTAATTATTTATTTTGAAAGGTATTATTATACTAGTAAATATTCTGTGTAAATTTGAAGCGTCTAACTATTACCGTTGTTAATATTGAGCAAAAAATACGAAAAATACACATTTATTGTATGGATCTTTTTTATTAATATTCTTTTTTTTAATTTTTAGTATTTGTTCTTATAGCGGCAACGGAAATACATAATTTGTAAAAATTTTCAGCTTTCTAGCTATCACGGTCTATGATATACAGCCTGGAGACAGACAGACAGCGGAGGCTTAGTAATAGAGTCACCTTTTTGTTTTTACCCTTTGGTTACGGAACCCTAAAAAAGAATATTTAAAATCTCAGTATTATATGACGGTGTGTAAATGCAAAGAAAAAGTCATCGTTGATAATAATGATACTTACATTTAACATAACCTTCATCGTTACGTTTAGTCGTAGCTTGGGATCCTGTCGGATTCCGTTTTATCTTTTGAGATATGGAACATTTACTTTGCCCACAAATGTTAAAATATTATATAAATAATGTCACCAACATAACTGCTGGACAGTTATGTTGGTGGCACAAGTGACAATCGGAACTAAATCGCTATCTCATGACAAGTCATTCCATTGTGACTTGAAGAAATTTGAAAAACGGAAGTGTAACTACATTACCTATATAATTTTGGTTTTAATTATATAGGAAAATTTCTACTTATTGTAATTTTATTGTATCCTTTGTGTTGACAAGTGTTTTTGAAAGTTGAATAAACGATATTGTGTTTTTTTTATTTTAGTGGCAATTTGTTTATTTTTATCAAGAAATTAAAAAGTCACCTCTGTGGTCTAGCGGTCCAAGTGTTGGACTTGACTTCATAAGGTCCTGGGTTCAAATCCCGGGTCGGGCAACTAAAAGAAAATGTGGTATTTCGAATTTTTTAATAAAAAAATGTTGCTCAGGATTGGATATGTGCCCGGTTGGCGATACGCTTGTCACCTACCGGACTCTGGGACTTGGTGTCTTCAGCTAGTCGTGGGCGCCCTGGGTGTGCCCCTGCCTTGATGATACTTACTTACTTTTTAAAAAGTAATTAAACATTAAATATAAAAAAGAAATCAGTTCCTAGTACTTTTTGTTTGCTATAACTACGGGGTGCCACTGTCTCATAGCTGAGTAAGGCTATGGTTGCATTTATTGTATATGTAGTTACAATTCTATGCGTCTATGATCGCCTCTGTGGTCTAGCGGTCCGGGTGTTGGACTTGACTGCATGAGGTCCCGGGTTTGAATCCCGGGTCGGCCAACGAAAAGAAAATCGGATTTTTCCAATTTTCGAATTAAAAAAAAATATGTTGGTCGGGATTGGAAATGTGCCCGGTTGGCGATAGGCTTGCCACCTATCACATTGTGGGACTTAGTGTCTTCGGCTAGTCGTGGGTGCCTTGGTTGTACCTCTGCCTACCTCTTCGGGGATATGGGCGTGAAGATACTTTACTTTACTTTAGTTACAATTCTTCTCTGTGAGTAATATAATTGTTCTGTGCACTGTATCTAACGATGTATCTACGGTATAGTGGCTGCCATGCCCAACAATAAGGTACTATTGTCATTAAAAACACGGTCACAGACTATTTTTATTTGTTTTTAAAATCAAATTGGCTTATTTTGTCTGTCATTAAAATGTTTAAAATCTAATTTCTCTTTTTCTCAACTTCTTTCGCTAACTTTTTTTTTGTGAATAGCCAAGAAAATATTCCTAAAAGTTTTAGATATTATAGATATTTGAAATATTTTAAAGTTTAAAAAAATCTTGCAGACAAGCATAAACAAATTAAATCAATCAATCTTCATTCTTGAAGACAAAGACCTGTCTATTCTTTGGCTGTGCGTTGACAGCTCAGACGACCCGCGTGTCTACGTGTGCCTGTACAGGTCACTTAGCGGCAATGCCGAGACAGAACGGCTTGTATCTGAGCAGCATCTTCCGATTTTGTATCTGAGCAGATCCCATACGCGGAGATCGTGATTTTAACGCCCACCATGCTGATTGGTTTGGTTCACGTTCAACCGATCGTGCGGGAAGATCTGTTCTTAACTTTGCCCTGTCAAATTGGGTCACGTGTCCTAAAATAAAAGGTATTTAAACGCAACTGGTGACTTCGCCCACCCAAATTCCAGATGTGGGTCATACGCCTTCACTGTTAGACCTTCTGCTGACCTCTCACCCAGAGAACTATAAAGTCTCTGCCGATGCCCCTCTTGGATCTTCTGACCACTGCTTAGTCCGGAGTGCAGTGTCCATTCCACCCTGTGTGCGGCTACCACCATCGGGTCGACGTCGAGTGTGGCATTATAGGTCAACAGATTGGAACGGGATGCGATCTATTTTTGCGTCTTACGCATGGAGGCAGATTTGCTTCTTGCTGGATGATCTAGATATCGTTGCTGATGCTGTCACTGATGTGGTGCTGCAGGGTATGGAACTTAATATTCCGTTCTCTTCAGTGCCTGTTGGTGGCAAATCCCAGCCTTGGTTTAGTCGTCCCTGTAAGATGGTACTTAGCCATATGCGGTAATGCTACTAGGCCTGGGCCACGGCAGTGAAGTCTTGCGACGAAAACACCAGCTCGATTAAAAAGGAGTATAATTCTGTTTCTAGGCCTTTCACAAGAGCTATTGCTAGGGCAAAGTCCGAGCACATTGGCAGAATTGGCGAGAAACTGGCCCGCTTACCTTCGGGAACAAGAGCGTTTTGGTCTCTCGCTAAGGCTGTCCAAGGAAATAACGTCAAGCCATCTTTACCATCTTTACACCGGAGTGATGCCTTGCTGGCCCGTGATGCGAAAGAGAAAGCCGAACTTCTAGGCTCCCTCGTTGCTTCCAACTTGAATTTAGATAACCATGGAAACACGCCGCCGACCATCCCGCGATGTGAAGTGTCTATGCCAGAAATGAAATTTCTGCAGAGTTCAGTGCAGAACACTTGTTTCATTGGACGTCAACAAGTCGAGTGGGCCCGATGGTAACCCTCCGATTGTTCTTAAAGTGTGTGCTCTTGAGCTGGCACCGTTGTTAACGTGACTCTTCCGGTACTCCTATTCATCAGGCATTGTACCGAATTCATGGAAGACCGCTTACGTACACCCAATCCCTAAAAAAGGTAACCGCTTGGATCCATCATATTACTGACCTATAGCTATACGAGTAACTTCCTTGTTTTCCAAAGTTATGGAACCCATAACAAACTGCCAACTCTTAAGTAACCTAGAGGAGCACCAGCTGTTAAATGATCGTCAATGCGGTTTCCGTCGTGGTCGTTCAGCTGGTGATCTATTGGTTTACTTAACACACCGTTGGGCGCAAGCAGTCGAAGACAAGGGAGAAGCATTGGCTGTCAGTTTAAAAATAGCGAAAGCCTTTGATCAGGTGTGGCACAAGGCGCTTCTATCAAAGCTTCCTTCTTACGGTCTTCCTGAGAAATCATGTACATGGACCACTAGTTTTTTGACGGGGCGTAGCATCAATGTCGTTGTCGACGGTGTGTGCTCGTAATCCAAACCTGTAAATGCTGGTATTCCCCAAGGCTGTGTGATTTCTCCTACTTTGTTTCTTCTGCATATCAATGATATGTTGCAAATCAGTGACACTCAGTGCTTTGCAGACGACACTACTAGGTATTCCTTACAGTTTGGCCGACATAATATATCGCGGGTACATGTCATCGAGAGCTGGAACCAACTTATGTCTAAAATTGACAATCTTTTGTCTGAAATTTCATTTTGGGGCCAGCAGAATCTGGTGCAATTTAACTCTAACAAGACACAAGTTTGCGCGTTTCCCGCTAAAAAGACTCTCTTTGTCGCATCTCCTCGATTTCAGAGCGTTTCCCTTTGTGCCACAGCCTGCATTGGTATACTTGGCGTTGACATTTCGAGTAATGTTCAATTTCGTGGTCATCTGGAGGAGAAGGCTAAAATAGCCTCTACAAAACTTGGTGTGCTCAGTAAAGCGAGATAGTATTTCAAGCTGACCCATTGCTTACAACTTTATAAAGCGCAAATTCGGCCTCATATGGAGTACTGTTCTCAACTCTGGCAGGGGCTCCACAATACTAGCTCCTTCCGTTTGACCGCATTCAACGTAGAGCAATTAGAATTGTCAATGACTCCTTAACGATAAGATGTTGGGTAACTCAGTGTTCTCTACCGCATCTATCATGGGGAATGATCTGAGGAGTTGTTTGGTTTAATTCCAGCCGCTGATTTCCACCTTCGGACATCGCGTCAGAGCTTAAGGTATCATGCTCATTATCTCGATGCATGGCGATCTACAACTGTGCGATTCCGAAGACATTTTTTACCCCGTATAACACCTTTGTGGAATTACTTACTGAGGGCGGTATTCCCAAATGATTATGACTCATGAACATTCAAGAAAAGAGCGTACTCATTCCTTAAAGGTCAATAACGCTTCTGTGATACTCCTGGTGTTGCGGATGTCCGTGGGCGGAGGTGACCACTTTCCATCAGGTGACCCACTTGCTCGTTTGCCTCCTCTTCTATAAAAAAAATCTAGTAATTACAAACTTAATTTAGTTGCCAGGGAATTTGGTTTGCCGTCAAGCATCGCAGCGTTTCCAACGATTTAAAAATGGAAGATTTTGAGTTTGGTCAGGGTCCTGGGGAATCTGACTATGGTCATCTACTATTAATATGTTATCTCCGTCTATAGAACACAATGGACTTCACGTGATCCAGTTTAAATCCATTCATTGCTTAAAATTACTTATCGAAAATTACTTTGATTAATTACCATTTAGAAACGACAGTTAATAGTAATCCAAAGTACAGCATTTGATATCGCTCTAGTCATTTTGTCCTACTTACCCTTTCGACTTTTCCAAATAATTAGTTTGGTCATAAGTTCTGTCGCACAATTAAAACTTTTCAGTTAAAAATGCTGGCCATAAAATATTTTTTTAATTTGAATTTAGAATATTTCATGAAAATACTTACTTACTACGTACTTAACGTGTACTTTTTTTAGACGTATAATAAAATATGAAGTGCGAGTTTTGGCGCCATCGAGAGAAAATATGGTCGTTGTTTTTTTCATAATTATTGAATTTCGTGTTTATATTGAGTAAAATTATTAAATTTTGGTAACATTTTGTACAATTTTGTTTCGCGAAAGTGCACAAATGAAATAATCATGATGAAATTAGCATAGCGTATTTCATCGTTGCCGCCAAATCTCACTATATGAGCTTATGTAAGTAGTGATGCTACCTTTATTTAAGACTCTGACATGACTTTTTATGACGAATTGTGACTAATTTTGAAAAATTGAAACCTGATTTTGGCAAATCGGTTAACTTGATGTAAATTTCTACTGCGGCTGCCAAAAACTAAATAAAGAAAAAAAACTATGGAGTAGACGCTTAAAGAAGACCGTGTCGCGGCTATCGCGCTGCATCGATGTGGTTACACACCAACTCAAATTTTCGACATACTGAAAAATGTGACTTTAACTAGAAGATTCATTTATCGTACCATCAAACGATATAATGAGGACTCAAGTTTGGAAGACAGAAAAAAAGCGGTCTCTCTTGTTCTGTTGCGACACCAGCAGTGGTACAATCTGTAAATCTGTAAATTTTTACTGTGAAGGAGAGCTACAACAAACGAAATGATAAGGTGTACGCCTACAACAGTGACGAAGGACGCCTCTGTGTTCCACGTGAAAAGCGAGGCCATTTTCCATCTTTAGTCATGGTTTGGTTAGGAGTCTCTTCTTGGGGCTTAACTGAGATACACATTTGTGAGAAAGTCATAAAAACGAATGCGACTGTGTATCAAAACACAGTGCTTGCGGCCCTTGTGGAATCTGTTTCTCATACAATGTTCAATAGCAGCCACTGATTATTCCAACAAAATTCTGCGCTAGCCCATAGCATATGAAGCAGGCAAGACTGCACATGAAATTAACTTAATCGATTGAATTGGTTCCGTCGCCAGTTCGAGTTCGTTGCACCAGAGCAAATAAGCGTCTTGGAAAATGTATATTACAATTGGGGGAGCCGCCTGCTCGCGCTCTGTTTTATATTAGTAAAATAAATAAAGTGTTGACATTCTGCGCCAACTCTCTCGGACTGCGACCTCAGACTATCGTTTCCCTGGTGTGCGATGGACACAAACCTCTCTCGCAGGTGGGTAACAAGATAAATTTAAATAAATACCCACCAATAATAGGGTTGAAGGAAAAATTCTGCTTCTTTTATTTCCTAAAACAAAAAGAAAGATTTAATTAAAATAAAACAATGTATACATACATTTATTTTTAATAAGAAAATACATTTAGTTTTTGCTGTCAATAAAATGTCTTCCATTAACAATTCAATAAATCGGTTGTTCTCTCTGTATTACAGAAATACGAGTATGAAATAACAGCATTTAAGAAATAAAAATGGACCAAGATTAGAGGCTTTTAGTTCCGCTATATTAAACGCAGCATATGAAGAGGAAATTATAAATTTATCTTAAGACTTTGGATTCTAATGTTTGAGTATGGAATCATGCCATCAACAGCGAGTTTTTAATTAGAATTGCTTGCTGGCATAGTTTACTTATCCTTCGGAAGCTAGTAACACTTTCAAGCAAGTTTTCAGAAACGTTAGGTTTTAGGTTCTCATCCATTTCTTAAACAGCGCAAGGGCAGTTTGACAACTGAGAGACGTTACGTTTGTTACAACGCAGTACATCCTGACAGATGATGGTCGATAGGATTATGGTTACAGAAAGCGTATTTATTTACTTTTGAAGTAGCTAGTAAAAACAGTTAGAAGCATGAATTTATTAATGCAGCACTATTTTTTTGTTGTTCACAATGTGCCGGACGCTGTTTTTCAACCAAAAAATAATTAGATTGGAGTCATTTTTTGTATTCGTCATTTTAATATTGTATTGTTGGCGATAAAGGCACCTAGCCCTTTAAGGTTCTAAAAGGAAGAGTTTTATTATATAGAAAATACGTTTCACGACAATTTTCAGCCTCTATTGGTCTATAAATGAACGTTTTACTAATCCTTGCGATCTAGTTTCATTAGTTATCTTCATAAATCTCTCTTCTAGTTAGATTCACACACCAAATGCTTAACACACTAAAAAGAGCTTGTGGCACAGACATTCTATAAACTGGTACAAAAAGCATTAGCATATCTACGTACAGCATGTGTAGATGGTGATGTTCGGGCAGCAGCAACCACTACAGCAACTGCCGCAGCAACCTCCTCAAGGTCCACACATTTTGATTGTATTGTAGTAAAACGTTCAAAGGTTCCCAAAATAATTCGATTCGTAATGGAATCGGATGAGATATGCTAGATTTTTTTTGACACTTTAAATATGTTTTCCACTTGAAGTATTATAAGTGTAACTGAGCGATAAATTGTCCAGTGACGTAACATGAATTCAGTTTTTCTGGGGCTTTGAATATGTATGAGCCGTCGGTTTCCTAAGAACTATATTGCTTGATGCACTGTTAATCAGAAAAAGCGAAAAATGCTGTTAAGATTTATGAAGCAATATTGATTAATTGTCGTATCGTGACATTGGGCCGAAATAGGGTCATGATGGAAAGGCCATAAAACTTTTATATCTGTGAGATCTTTATTAATGACCAACCGCCACCCCGCAATATTATCTCATTACACTTTCCTTCTATTAATAGTATAGACATTCTTCTTTAGACCGATTTCGATAAAAGTGTCATAAAATGTAGTCGATGCAATTGAAATATCAAGAAATTAGATAAAAATTACTTGGACAAATTTCCAAATGCAAAAAAGCAACTGTACATGCTATTACACCACAGGAATTAGTGACGGTGTACTTGAGTACGACGTGCGCCGGCTTACTGTCTCGACGGAAGCGTAGAGGTCGGTTAGCGCAAGTGCGTTGCTAGTGGTAGCGGGTGTGCTCCCGGCCGATTTACGAGTCCGTCTCGCATACGCCTGGTTCAGTGGATAACGACCTCTGTTGGAGCATTGGTAGTGTGGTGCTCACTACAACTGGTGAACAACTTATGACAACCCCTTCAGGGAAAACTGTAGACGATAATGGTAACAAGGACTAAGATGAAATATTTTGTCAAGAGGAGAAACGTGTCTGTTACACGAGGAAGAAAGCCAAAGACATAACAGCAAAGTGCGAGTCGGATCGTGGTAAAAATCTTGGCCTATCTTTTAAAAAAATAATTACATAAAAAAATAGGTTTGATATTGACGGAGTAGTTATATAACAAACCAACAAAAAAATTAAAGAAACATATTAAGAACCCTTTTTCCTTTTTTAGAATTGGTTAGTAGTAAGTTACTAACAAAATTGATAACCTTTTATTTGTAAGGGTTAATTCCAATAGTGGGCTTAAGTAATACTAGTCAAGAAGTTGCAAAAAAGATCGAATACGATTGGAAGTTGCTATATATTTTAGGAGTTCCTATGAAACTTTATCATCCTTCATCACATCAGCTCAATGAAACCAGAAACACTCTATTAAAAATATAATAAACTATATAAGTATTATAAGTTTTCGACAATTAAAATCAGTTTGACCGGCTGAGTATTTCCCGAAAAACAAACAATCGCATTTCAAAACAAGAAGTGCGCCATACTATTGCATTTTAAGTGAGACCACTTCATGTTTTGTATTATTCTTGGCGAGTTCTTCCTTTCCTTGCCCACGTAGTGAGAGCGTATTACAAACGACTAGTCCACCGTATTAGGTGTTCCGCCATTTTAAACTTACTTGTAACAAAATTTAATGTCACATTGTCATACAAACTAAATCTCAGTTAAATAAATGGAAGATATTTTACCTGCTACAACATTGAGTTGCAAAATTCTGCCTGAATTTATATATTTTCGAATATTGCAGATCTATCAAAAGTTTGTAAAAACTTTTTTTTTATTATTTGCACAACATCAGAAACAATTCATTATGTTGTTGATGTTATAAGTACAAAACAGCAGGCAACATTTATATTCAGTTTTCTAGTAAAATAACAACTACATTATTCTTACTTTATTCGATTTTGTGACAATCGTTGTTTTGTGGTTCGAAAGTTTATGTGATTAGTCGTAAAATTTACGAAAGTTAAAGTTGGTTGCAACATGTGATTGGCCTCTTATCTCAACAATTTAAAATAAAAAGTAGTTAAAAACAAACCCGCTGAGCTCTCGAGCACAAAAGGGTGTGGGCCGCCGCTACCGTATTAACGTAGATTTACTCAGTGAAATGAAAATATAAACAAGTAAAACATCAGTTTTACTTTACAATCGTCGGATAGTCGTATTCAAAATTAAGCAAAATAGAAGTCTTTTTTTAAATTGGTAAACCTTTCTTAAATAAAAAATATATACTCGGAATAGGCAAAATAAGAAAATGACAAAGCACACGACTCCTTTGATAGTATTAGATAACTGTGGCAGATAGACACCACAGACGTTAGTGATAAGTTGTTGCGGCGCAGCACTCTGCTGCCTAAGAAACAATTCAACGCTTTAAACGGCTTCATTTTACTATATTTTATAACGCAATTAACACACGGCACCTGTCACCGCCCACGCCGCGTCGGGAGGATGCGAAAAAGCAAATTTCGTAGCAGTGCTCCAAGCGGTATTGCGGTTTATGCATATGTCCGGACACGGTCCAAAAATGGACACTAAAATAGTACCAGTAGAAAAACAAACAAAAATATAGTGTTTATTCGTACCTACGAAACAGAACACTAAATGAGAAATTCATGGTTTTATTTATAACTAGCTGCTACCTGCGCCTTCGCCCGCGTTTTCACAGAAACCCGGTGTGCGATCGGGATTAAAAATAGCCTATATGTTAATCCAGGTCACAATCTATCTGTCTTCCAAATTTCAGACAAATCCGTTCAGCCATTCGAGCGTGAAAGAGTAACAAACATCCATACATCCATACTTACAAACTTTCGCATTTATAATATTAATAGGATAACTGCACCTACGACGTGTGCTATGCACCGCCTCTCCACGCGGACAATAGCGCGCACTGTAATTCGTGGGGAGAGGCGGTGAACATCAATAGCAGAAGGGTACGTTCATATTTTTGAAATAAAAAGTGACCAAATTATAGTAGCCCTGGAAACCTGGTTTGGAAGTAGCTGGCGTAGGTTGGGAGTATTTATTGCGAGTAACAAGTAACATTTTACTGGACTCATACTACAAATACAACTTTTCTATAGGAAAATTGCTTTATTTTTTTTTGCATAAAATGTAAATACTTTACTTACGTTTACGTTCTACGAATATCTCAAAAACTGCTGAATTGATCCGACTCAAACCCCTTTTTAGGTGAAAGTTTCCATTCTTCTTTAATGAAAAGTTTTAGATTTGTTTTATTTACTTTGCCCATAAAATCGGGAAGCTATTTACGAAAGACTCTATCTATATACCAACTTTAAACTACGTAGTATTATTAATCCATGCTAGTAATAAAGAGAAAAATACGTTTGTTTGTATTGAATAGGCTCCGAAACTACTGGAACAATATAAAAATTATTTTTACATATAAGAAGTCAACATTACCCCTCATGTACATAGACTACTTTTTACCATATTAAAATGCTTCATTCATACGGAAAAATGAGAATCAGGATAACGAGGACAGTGGAGAATTTCCATTACGTGCTGGGATAGGTGTAACTGCTATCGGTATGTCAACTACTAATCGACTTGACCGATTAGGTTGAAATTTCGATACTAATAACAAATAAGAAATATCTGAGTGTTTGTTTGTATTGAATAGGCTTCGAAACTACTAGATTGATTTGACAAAATATTTTATCATTAGAAGCCGACATTATCCCTGATGAATATAGCCTACGTAATTTTTGTGAAAAATTAGAAATTTGTCTAACCGTACAAAGTGAAAACGAGCTGCTAGTAGTTAATGAAGAAAGTGTCTGAGACATACAAATTGGCGGACAGACGGAGATGCTGTTGTGATGCCATAGGAGACAAGTAAAACACACGAGTGTTCGTAAATGACTGCTTTATTGAGTCCTTAAAACACAAATAAAATAATTGACTTACTACACAAAATACTACAATACAAAATTACAATACCATATTAGAAATATTGTAAAAATATAGCAATTTTAAATTCTGAATTAATAGTAAAAATAATTATTATTTTTATTTAGTGTATGGTTTTGTTCTATTTTTATGAACAATTTCTTCTTTGTTAATAACTAAAATTTTTACATTAGTGCCTAAATCTTTTAATACTAAATAAGGACCTAAAAATATTGGTTGTGTTTTGTCATTACTTGGATTTTTCAATAAAATTTGACTATTTTTACTGTATGTTATAGGTTTACTGTTTTTGTCATAGCTTATTTTTCGGATAGCTTTACTTTTTAACAAGTTTTCTCTTGCATTTTGCTGATTTACTTGTAAACGATATTTTAATTCTAAGGGATAGCTATCAAAATTATATAAAGGTTCAACTATATTACTTAAATTACTAGGCAAGATACATACTTTTCCAAATACTAACTCATGTGGCGTATATTTGGTTTCAGTATGTACCGTATTGTTATAGGCAAAGCACCAGTATGGTAGCCTAAAGCACCAGTATGGAGTAGCTACTCCAAGAGTTAGTATAATTTTCAGAATTAATACTGAGATACGCACCCATCGTTTTGTGAGAATTTTCCAACGCCCCTATGCTCTCATGATGATAAGAAGTAGAGGTGATGTGGTTTATTTTGAGTAAAGTATATATACCTCTAAGTATACATACCTCTTTCATAGTGTTGACTATAAACTCTGTACCACGATAGGTCGCTATTTCATGGGGGATACCATACCTTAGGATAAATCCTTCCACAAAGACTTTCGCAACACTGCTTGCCTCTTTCATTCGCAACGGGTAAGCTTCTGTGAATTTAGTAAGTTCATATTGTAGAGTGAGTATATAAGTATAATCACACTGATCTCTGTGTATTGGACCCACTATATCTAGATATATTTTGTCAAACGCTGACATAGCTGTTGACGTGACAACCATAGGCAGCTTCGTATTGATACAATATTTTTGAGTTTGGCATTTGTTACACTTTGAAACAAAATCTTTTGTATCTGTATGCATGGTAGGCCAAAAATAATATTTCTTAATATTGTTAGTCATCCTCTTAATACCAACGTGGCCACTCGTAGGTAATAAGTGGAAATCATTTAATATCACGCGCCTATTATCTACGTCATCAATGCGTTGTACTCCTTTAACAAAAATTAACCGCGGTATTCTCAATACCTATAATTCGGCTTTTGACTTATTTTTGTGAGTTTTTTTTTAATATTGAAGTAACTCATTTATTAATATCGAATTCTTTTTATTGTTTACTATGCATAGTTCCTTAATATTTAGTTTTTTACAAAACAACCCTAAATCTCTCACTACTGCGGCTCGCGCCAACAATGATCGAGTAAATGGGGCCATGCAAATAACGTATTTTGTTGGTGCGTACCTAAAATAGTAAGACTCGTTCGATATATGTATATCCGTTTCTACGTAAGTGTTGAATAGTTTTTCTATCCGTACAAGCTAGTTCAACAAGATCTGAGGGTTTTTTGAATATCTCAACAGCTTTAGGGTGATCAGTCCTCGAGCTGGTAGATATTTCATCAACCATCGTATCTGATGAAGTAGCCTTAGACTTTGACGTTTGTTGTAATTGCACTTGAGTACGGGTCATAACGTTTAAAACTTTTTGATTCAATAATTCTTTAGAGGATATAATAATACGTGAAATGCATCAGCTGCTGCATTGTGATATCCTTTAATATACTCCACCGAATAATTATACTCCTCTAAACATAATCTAAACTTTAATAACCTACCAGAGGGATCACGCATGTTAAATAAATATACTAAAGGTCTATGATCGGTTTGAATTTTAAATTTCCTGCCGTATAAATAAGGACGAAAATATTTAACGCTACAAACCACGGCTAACAATTCTTTTTCGATTATGGGATAGTTTAATTCGGCTTTATTTAATCCCCTGCTCACGTAAGCAATCGGTCTACCGTCTCCGTTACAGAGAACAGATCCAATACTATGACCTGATGAGTCAGTTTGAAGTATAAATTCTTTATTTTCGGAAAAAATTGGATATGCTAGTACAAGAGGGTTGGTTAAAATGGTTTTTAAACAATTAAATGATTTTTCGCATTCGTTGCTCCATATAAAAGATTTATTTTTACATAATAATTTATTTAATGGTGATACTATTTCGGCAAAATTTAATATAAATTTTCGATAGTAATTTGCAAAGGCTACAAACCGTTTTACTTCATTCCAATTTTTAGGACGGGGATAATTTTGTAAAACGTTGACTTTATTTGGGTCTGGTAATATTCCTTTTTCAGACACTATATGACCTACATATAATATTTCTTTCTGTAAAAATCTACATTTTCTGGGATTAAGTTTTAAATTTACTTTACGTAACCTACCAAAAATATCCATTAAATTTTGATTGTGTTGTGTTAAATTACGACCAAACACGACTAAATCATCCTGGTACACTAAACATTTTTCAAAATTAAGGCCTGACATTGCAATGGTCATCATTCTAGAAAACATATTTGGGCTAGTTTTTAATCCCATCGGTAACCTTGTTATTTGGTACTGATTTGAACTCGTAGTAAACGCGGTATATCTTCTACTATTTTTTTCAAGGTCACACTGAAAATAACCTTGAAAAAGGTTTAAATGGCTAAAATAGACGGCTCCCGATAAGGAATCTAAAACGGTCGTAATATCAGGTAAAGGAAACTTTTCATCTTGCACGGTTTGATTTAGTTTTCTGTAATCTATAACAACACGCCATTGTTTTTTACCTGATGAATCGGATTTTTTCGGTACCAAAAGTAGGGGACTGGACCACTCGCTACGGCTTTCTTCGATTATATTGTTATCTAACATATTTTTGATTTGAGACTCAATTTCGGATTTTTGGGCATGTGGTAGCCGATAAGGTTTTACGTACATTGGGTTGGAATTTGGTTTCAATAAAATAGACTGTTTATAAAGATTCCTAACCGATAATTTATCCCCGGGCAAATGGAAAATGTCGGGATATTTAGCACAAATATTTTCCATTTCTGTTTTTTCTTCGTTATTTAAATGAGAAAGATTTAATTCCGAAAATAACTGTTTTACTCGATTAGCATTATTTTGTGATTTATCTAAACTACAAATATAATTGTTTCGTACAGAAACAGATTATTTTAATTTATATTTTTTATTTTTTGTATTTTTTCATATTTTTAAAATAAGATAGCACAATTTGGATAATTCAAAATACTTCGGATCTATTTTTTGTTACAATGCCGAGGTAGACAAATTGAGATGTCTGTCCGTCATCTACGCATCGGGCAACACTAAAACATCAGTTGAATTCGAACTGCGTACGGGACACGTTAACCACCGCCGTGTGTGCTTCCGTCCAATTATTTACCTAATTAGCAAAGTGCGTTACATGATAACAATTGTGTCTATGGAAAGTTGAACCAGTCCCCCTATGGATTAAGTGCTAGAAATAGCTGCCGAATATTGTGCCCGATTCGACTCCAGAAGCCCACGAGCTACCCGCGTCTATCTTCACAAAACCGATGGCTTAAGGACATTCTCGGTAAGTCAACCCCTCGGCAATATTTGTATGGTACAATAATAATTACAAAGTCTTAATGTTTCAACGTGAAAACTATATAATGTCGCGTCTATTTCTCTGGTATTTAAAATTCTAATCGGTATTTTACCATTTACAGGACGAACAATCATACTAGAGATATATATATATATAGCTATATAAATTCCGTTGCATAACTCTTGCGATTTTATAATAAAATCCTCAGTATGTCGTGTACTAAGATATATACATAACTACATGTGAACCCTGTGACGAATTACAAATACATTTTGTCGTGACAGACTAGTCAACCGTAATATGTCTTACTCGTAATCTAAATCGTAATCGTTGAAATGTTTCCTTTATATCTATCCTTACCCTTTTTTACTAAATATGTTCTAATATACTTTAGACCATCATAAATAGTTCCTAATTCTTCCATCAAAAGTCATACATTTCAAAAATTATTGTAATATACTAGCCGTAAAAACACTAAGTCCCACAATGTGATAGGTGGCAAACCTATCGCCAACTGGGCACAATTCCAATCCCGACCAACATTTGTTTTTTTTATTAGAAAATTAGAAAAATCCAATTTTCTTTTTGTTGGCCGACCCGGGATTCGAACCCGGGACCTCATGCAGACAAGTCCAACACCCGGACCGCTAGACCACAGAGGCGAGGTAATATTATCATATGTGGAGTGTGGGAATCACTCCTATATCAGTACGTCCCGGCGCGGTGGATTCAGTTTTCAGTCGACGCCGCGTAATGCGCTTAAGTTACACTACCCATGTAAAATAATTATTTCTTACTGTCTCTAAGTATACCTGTTTTCCCAGTCTATACTTTTATAATTAAACCGAAATGTCAATTTTTGTTGAAAACGATAACACTAGTAATTTTTACGACACTTTTTTTTTCACTGCACTTCATTTCACTTTTGTTCTTGATACCATTTAATGGTGGATCCCGTTTAGACAGCTTTAAAGCTTACTGTGAGTTACCCTCTGAAAGCGTGGAAAGTGGCGAGTGCAACTCACGCCGCAAGGTGCTGATCGCATTTTTTCAGAATATAGTATATCCCGGCAGCAGACACACATATCACCACCGTAATTAAAAGTACTGTTTCGGTGCTCATCAATGGTGCATTTGGCTTGATACCACCATTAGAGACGACACCATTAGCGTTTTGTGCTATAGTGGTTTCTTCCTTTGAATAAGTTTTTCCCATTTTTTTTTAGTTTTCTAAAACATTTTCAAATTGTTGTTCTCTCTGCACTTTATTTCTTATTACTTTATTTAAAAATTTGATTTATCTTTGGGACTATTAAAAAAGATCTTTATAACTTTTTAATAAAAATAATTTTATAAGTGAATACACGCGTTGTCCATAGTTTACCGGCGAGGGTCGCCATGTGATGCCATAGGAGACAAGTAAAACAAACGAGTGTTCGTAAATGAAGAAATCCCAGAAACATCTACATCTCAGAATACCTCACAAGCAAAACCAGCCATTTATTTTATATCGCCAGAGAAAAAGTGAAAAACAAAAACATATTGGTTACCTGGACTTCTAAGGGGAGAGTATTTGTGAAGAAGGAAGAAGGATTAAATCCGATTCGTATAGATAACGAATTAGATCTCAACAAACTTTTATTGTGACTAGTGAAAAACTCGTTTTTAGTGACAATTACAGTTATTTTGTTTTATGTTTTTTGTGGCTTATTTGCCGCAAACTGCACATCTTGCTTTAAGTACTTTCTTTTTTACTATATTAATTTTAGATTACACAAACTTCTTATAATTACTGATACCAATCCACACGTACATTTCATTAATTTTGTTACATATATTACAGATATTATTAGAAACAAAAAAATACTATACATAAACACACTATACACATACCAAATTTTTTATTTATTACAACAGTTACACTACTCACAACATACATTAGAATACGTACATGCATCATATACCTATCAAAAAAATTACATATTACTTAACTTATTCCATCAATTTATACTGAATGAGAAAATGTGGTGTAAGATTATAGATAGAAATATTCTAGTAACTACATTCAATTTCCTTTCCATGTTCTTCTCTATTGCACTAAGTATGTTCAGCTGACCGGGCGTTATTCAGATCAAATAATAAGTAACACTCTTATGAAAACCATAAAGTCACGAATGTTTTGTGTTTATATTAAAAATATACTTAATTATAATATAAATTATGGGACACGAAATAGAATCACTTAATTTTGATCTGGATTCTATGCTGGTGGCTGATAATGAATTGCAATATTGATGAATTAGAACATTATATACAAGGAAATAATCGTCTTAACATTATTACACAAAATATTCGTAGCATAAATTGCAACTTACAAAATTTTATTACACTATTACACAGATCAAATACCTCCTGGGACTTACTAGTTCTTTCAGAGTGCTGGCTGCCTTCATCGAAATACATCCCTCATCTTACAAATTATAATTACGTGCACACATCTCTAAATAAAACTCAAAACGAAGGTGTAGTTATATATTACAAAAATGGCATGCAAGGTACTTACGACGAACCCTGTATCAGTGACGCAAACTGTCTCGTAATAAAAATGAATGGAGAAACTTGTGTAGTCGCGATATGCCGACCGCCCAGTCAGTTGCATACTAATAACTTTTTAAATTCACTTGACATGTTATTAACAAAATTAAAATCTTATAAGAATATTATTATTTTGGTGATATAAATATAGATATAACACCAAACTCCTCAGATAAGAGATCCCATGAGTATCTTAATCTTTTGGCTAGCCATTCTATACTTCCAGAACATACTTTACCTACTCATGGCCGTACATGTCTGGATCATATACTAATTAAATGTAAATTAGAAGCTACATGTTTTGTTATAGAGACTTCAATTACTGACCACGAGTATGTAGCGGTTAGTGTCAAACGTGCAACAAAGTCTAGTCAATCGTGTAGCTCAAGTCAACGCATTAACTACGAACACCTAGATAGAATAATGCAAAATATGAATTTCGAATCAATCCTTAATTATCAGGATGCCAACATAGCGACCAACAATTTGGTTATGCACTTATCCACTGCAATAAATGACAGCGTCACAACAGTACTTGTTTCAAATAGGAAAATAATTACAAAACCATGGATAACACCCGGTCTGCTACGATGCACTAGGCACCGCGATAAACTTTACAAAAAACTAAAATCAGAACCCAATAAAAAATTAAACTCAAAACGTACGATATCGAAATCATTGCAACAATATTCTAAAAAAATTAAAAAGAAACTACGAGCAGCAAGAAATAGAGAAAGTTAAGAACAATAAAAAGAGACTATGGGAAGTAATCAGATCAATTAGTTGTTCACGTAAGACTACAGATCCTTCAGGCTCTCCCATATCAACACAAAAACCTGAAGATAGCCTAAACAAGGTGAATTGCTTTTTCGCTGGCGTTGGTAAAAGATTAGCCCAACAAATAGAGACTGGACCCGATTGCCCTGGGCCAAAAATCATCAATATTTCTTCACCTCAAAACTCAATGGCTCTTTTTCCTACCGATGAATTTGAGGTAACGTCAACAATTAACTCCCTAAAAGAAAAATGTGCGGTTGGCGTCGATCAAATATCAAGTAAATTTATCAAACGTTACGTAAATCAATTAAGTTTACCTATTACTCATATATGTAATTTGGCACTCACGACAGGAGTCTTTCCTTCGGTTTTTAAGATTGCGGTCATTAAACGAATTCACAAGGGCGGGGATGGAGATTGTGTCAACAATTTCAGGCCTATATCCATTCTGCCAGCGCTGTCAAAAATATTAGAACGAATCATGAATCGCCGTCTTGTGAATTACCTGGAAAATAACAATCTGCTTTCTCCAGCCCAGTATGGATTTTGACAGGGTAAATCCACGAATGACGCGGTTCATGATATGATAAATTCATGATGAGCAATTGATGGCTTGGATAGGAGGCGGAAGTGCCTAGCTCTATTTTTAGACCTTGCCAAGGCCTTTGACACAGTCTCCATACCAATCTCAATTAGGAAGCTTATGGTTCTGGGGGTTAGAGGGATGGCCCTAAACCTCTTCAAAGATTATCTCACTGGGAGATATTAAAGAGTAAAAATTAATTACCTATTGAGTGACCCTCTTTTCGTTGAATTCGGTATACCTCAAGGTAGTATTGTTGGCCCAACCCTATTTTTGATCTATATTAATGATCTATGTCAGTTAAAGTTAGATAATGGGAAAATTTCTACTGTCGCTGACGACACGGCACTTTTATTTAAGGGAACGAGTTGGAGAAACGTTTTTACTAATGCTCAAGCGGGTATTAATCATGTTGGTCAATGGTTGCAACTCAATCTGTTAACATTGAATGTTGATAAAACAAAATATGTAGCATTTGCATCTAAAAAGAACTTGGTAATAAGCTATCCTCATTATTATTAACAGTCCATAACTGCAACAGCATAGATAATTGTTCTTGTCCAGCATTATAAAGGGTGGAAAACATTAAGTATCTTGGCGTAATCATTGATCAACACCTTAGGTTTAAAACACATTTGAATACATTAACTTCAAGGTTACGCAAACTTATTTATGTATTCAGATCCCTGAGTCATGTTGCCAACCGACATACTATTAAAATAGTATATTATGCCTTATGCCAATCCTTAATTGAGTATTGCATTTCGTCATGGGGTGGTGCGGCCAAATCCTACTTAATAGAAGTAGAAAGTGCTCAACGTGCCATACTAAAGGTGGCAACGGGTCTGCCCTTTCGACACCCTACAAATGATCTCTATAAGCGTTGGGATCTGCTCACTATCCGACAGTCTTACATACTACGTGCTTTATTGAAAAAACATTCGCAGATTGCGTATGATCCCAACCGTGTAACTGATAGACGTCGAAGGAGGGGAGTTGCTCCCACCAAATTGTTTCATTTAGTACTTTCCCATCATTTTTATAACTATCTTGCTTCATTATTGTATAACCGTCTCAATACCATTCTTAACTTCTATCCACTAAGTAACCACCACTGTAAAATAATTCTTAAAAAACACCTCAAAACGCTAAACTATCACCAAACGGAAGAATTACTAATTCCAACTAAGTAATTATTGTCCTAAGTCCTTGACCTTACATCTGTATTTGGATCTATTATTTTTAAATTTTACTAGGGCTATAAATATGACACCATCTTACGCTGTACGAATTGAACATATGCTAACACAGACACACACATACACACGAACACATAAACACACACACACGCACATGCACACATATAAAACTTTATTTCTTTTAGGCTAAGTTATTGTAATAAGTTAACACGGTGGGGCACTGGTGACCTGTAACTCAGGTATATTTTTACCTAAAATAGGCACCAGACTCTCACTAAAATGCCAAACTGGGTTTGTACTACAACTTTAGTAATATTTGTAGATTATGTGAGAGTGAACAATAAATAAATATTATTATTATTATTATAATGACTGCTTTATTGAGTCCTTAGTTACATATTATATATTATCATTATAAGCTACGTGGGTACGGGCTGTGTTGGCACTACACCGTATTTATGAGACAATTATAATGATGGTGATGATGATGATACCGTTTCTACCGTTCTACTACGGAACACTAAAAACTAGGACATTAACCACAAAAACAAGACGTATTTACAGGAGTGGTCATTAATACTATCATTGTCATTTTGTTCTTTGAGCCATAAAATATGTTTTATTTAGAAGGTTAACTTTGTAATGCTGAGCTACAAATTTATTTTTTTCAACATATTATGTCACATCAGATTAAATCTATCTCTTTGTTTTAGGAAATAAAAGAAGCAGAATTTTCCTTCAACCATATTATTGGTGAGTGTTTATTTATAATTATCCTGTATGTACCCACCTGCGAGAGATGGTTGTGTCTGTCGCACATCAGGGAAACGATAGTCTGAGGTCGCAGTCCGAGAGAGTCGGTGCAGAATGTCGACACTTAATTTATTTTACTAATATAAAACAGCACGCAAGCAGGCCGCTCCCCCAATTGTAATATACATTTGTCATGACGTTTATTAACACCACATGTTTCTCTGGTACAACAAACTGAACCTGGAACCTTAAACCGTGTGCGGTAACAGACTTCTTTACCCTTCAATACAAAACACTGCACTGGCATATTATATACTTAGTCGGGTTATTATTTTTGTTACATATTATTTTCATTGTTAAATAATAATCATCTGTTTGTTTTTAGAATAATCATTTATTTATCAAACTGAACTGAACAAAACGTGCCTTCTTATGTTAATTACCTTTACTCTCAGAATTAGCGATTTTCAATGTGGGCTTTCAATCTGCGTGGCCAGTCGTCTACAGCAGCACGCACAAAGTCCATGTCTATATCGGCGGCTGCTATGATCAGGTATACCTTGAGAGACTCCAAGTTGAGATGAAGTTACGAGCAGGCCTTCTGCTCTAACTGTTTCCGTATTTTGATATCCAACGGATTCAAGTCTGGACTGGAAGAGGGCCAGTCTTCATGGCGGATGAAGTCAATTTCATGTGCAGTAAGTCAGTCTTGCGCAAAATCTTGTTGGAATACCCAGTGCCTGTTATTAAACATTGTTTGAGAAACAGGTTTCACAAGGTCCGCCAACACTGTATTTTTATACAAAATCGCATTCGTTTCCTTTTTCACAAAAGTGTATCTCAGTTAACCTAACCATAACTGAGGATGGAAAATGGCCTTCCTGGACACGCGGAATACGCTGTCTTGCTTCGTGTGCTTATAAGTTTGTTTGTCGCAGCTCTCCTCCAGAGTAAAAATTTTTTCGACCGAAAAAATAATTGGACGGTGCTTTTTCCTGCGTACTGCTTCAACAAAACGAGGGATCTCTTCAGTCTCATTTCCATTAGGTGAGCATCTAAGCGATATCCTATTTTCCTTTGATAGGCTCGAAGTCCTAAGTCTTCATTAAACACCCTTTCGCCGTTGTTTTGCTTAACCCAATCTAACAGGCTACATTCAGATTCAGATTCATTTATTTTTTCAAAGTAAGTATTATAAAATACATTTTTTGAACGTCAATTGAACATAAATGGTAATAATGCAAGACAATCATAACTTAAACATATTTTAAAACAACAATTAATGGTAAATAAAAAATAATAGTGGACTATTTCGAAATCAACAAAATTCTTTTAATTATAGTTAAAAATATATGAATCAAATAATTTAAATAAATTTGTAATGCAATTTATCTTAATATTTTTCAATTTGGTTAACATTATTTGTGTTGGACTTCAAAACACTGATCACAAACAGTATCTGTCAGCGGATGGGATTTCTTTGAATTCGCGCTTTCTCCGCTTGTACCACTGCTGGTGTCCTAACAGAGCAAGGGTGACCGCTTCTTTTTCTGTCTTCTAAAGTTGAGTCCTCATTATATCGTTTGATGGTACAATAAATGAATCTTCTTATTAAATTCAAATTTTTCAGTATGTTTAAAATTGATAACTACGTCGACGAAGCGCGATAACCGCGACACGGTCTTTTTTAAGCGTCCACTGCATATTTAATAATATGTCAAATTAGAAAAAATAAAGAGGTAAAGTAAAAAATAAAGAGGTTTTAAATAATGGTGTTAAGAAATAGTATTTAGGTCCTCAAGTTGTTGTTAAATATATTATATTATATATGTAACTATCGTATCACGCCTGTACGGGTGGTCAAAATTGGCTTAACCTTTTATCGTTCTTATGAAGAAAAAACACTACGATAATTATTGGGAAAAACAATGCTTTAATCCATAGGAGCCAAAATGTATTAAATCTCAGGTTGGCAACGCATTATACCAGGTTTAGTGTCTCCAGGCGGCCTAAATTTCTTACCTAAAGGGAAACCCCTCCGCTTTCTTGCCTACCAACATCATAAAAATAAAAAAAATAAAAACTGACAGTAAGTAGTTGTTAATGTCAAGTAATCTGAAGTTTGCCGGATGGGCTGGTAAAAAAATAAAGAAGTACTCCGAGCCTGAACAGAACAGCCTACACGAATTGAATTTAACTCCCAAGTAACAAAAACTTATATGATGTTATCTATAAGGGTGTTAATCAACTATTCCGATACATATATTTATTGTTATTTCTTTTATATTAGGGACCTGAATGGCATAGTTGTTAATCACAATGCCAAAAGAATCAAAATTTTCTGCAACTTTTAAAATATTTAAATGTTTAAAATAATTATAACATAAAAATCACAATAATTTGAGTATGGATGTAAGCTTTCGCCATTAGTTAAATTCAAGGGATCTGGACCAATGGCATTAAGAAAGCGACCACTACTTGACGTATTCGTGTTTAAAGAAGGTTCATAATATTATTTATTCCAATACAAGAGGAAAGAAGATTGTATGGAAGTGTATCCGTTTACTTTATTACTGTTTCAGTCTACATCATACTCCGTAAAAAATCAACTTTCATTTCATTTCAAGTTACTACCATCTAACAAAAATATCAGGAAATTGTACAATGCATTCGATTCTATATGATTGGGTGCCCGTGCCTCATACCGTGCCCCATACCCGCCGGCTGCCACAACCAAGTAACGTGTCCTAAACTCGTATGCCACTGTCATCCCTCGTCAATCGCAGCCCTCAGCTTTTGAATATTTGCGGTACATTGATTTAGCGGGTCAGTGTCAGAGGTATTCAAATTTTCCCATAATTTATACCATTAATATTACAAGACGCTTAGAACTGTGAACATGAAATTATTAGACTTTTATTTTTACTTAAAAGACATTAATAAATTTAACGATGTAATACGTTTTATAAATCCACCCTGGATTGAAACGTATTCGGCCTAACCAAGAAAATAAACACATATTAGAAATTTACTGTCACATTTTTATTTTCATACATAATCGCCCTCAAGTTCAATTTACTGTTGCCATTTGAAGCATTTAGACCGCTGAAAAATAATGTAATTCTTTGTTAGGAAACAGAAAGAAGACAGACGGTGGCAGATCAGGTAAATAAGGCGGATGCGCCAATAATTCAAAGGTACAATTGTGAATTTCAGCTATTGATTGCAAAGGCGAGTGAACACAGGCGTCAACTTGATCAAGCTTTGATTCTGAGCTTTCCGTTTTTTTTATTTCTTCTCTTAAGCACAGTAGCAATGAGATCAAATTTCAAGATAACTGAAGTCATTACCTTATTTGCCAACAAAACCGCCTTACTGTTTTGTTTTGTTTTGTCATGAAACCATGCTTTGTTTATTATAACAAAGTGAAACTCATCTGGATCGACTTCAAATAACTCCAAACAGTCACGTGAAATAGTCAATCACGTTTCTTTTTTGTTCAAATAAAAGCACTCGCGGAACCCACCTGGCAGACACTATGTGAAAACCCAATTCGTTGGCTATTTTGAGTTCGTTTATAAGAGATGCCTACAATCTCGGCTAACTGTCTTATTTTTAATTTGCGGTTTGCCATAATTAAATCTAGGACTTTATTAATATTTTCATTAGTAGTGGACGTCCAAGGCCTTCCAGATCGGGGTTCAACTTTCACACTCTCTTGCCACGCTTGAATTCCGCTATCTTTTTTTGACGGATAAATAAGACAGAGCAGAATCCCTTATTGTGCTCACCATATAATCATGTATGCTTTCGGTGACAGCCCCTTCTTATGAAGGTACTTAATGACGGCATGGTGCTCGATTTGCATGAAGTATGTCCGATTGCTTTGTTAACAAATTAATAAAATTGCAACTAATTATTGCTCCCGTTTCAAACTTCACACAATTAACTACTCTGAACTGAACTAAATAATATGAGTAGATTGATTTTTAGAAGTCTAACAAAGGGAATCTTTTAAGTGAAAGATGTGCAATATTGTGTCTTTCAAGAGTTGGATTGCACCAGATTCTCTACGAAGTGTCGGACAAAAGATTGTCAACTTTAGTCACAAGTTAGTTCCGGCTCTCGATGACATGTTCGCATGAGAATATATTAGGCCGGCAAAGTATAAGGCTTCCTTAGTAGTATCGTCTGCATTATAATGAGTGTTACTAATTTGCAACATGTCACTGATATGCAGAAGAAACAGGCAGAAAAAGCACACAGTCTCCTCTGTACACTATTGTTATGCAAGAAACTCCCAAAGTCTATTTTGTTCATAGCTCAGGGTGATCCAATATTGCCTATACCTTTTTGATATAGCTACATCATTTATATTTCAATACATAAGTGTTCATTGGCTGTACGATGATTATTTTGTGCCAATATCTCCACAAATAAGTACAACGTATGAATTTTAACTTAAAAGAGAAAAAAATAGACATTTAAATCTAAATAAAATTATTTTATTTGCAATTTTCCGCCAAAAAAATGTATTCGCATTATTCGCATTAATAAAACAGACAAAATAGTGCGCTAAGAATGAATTGGACTTACCGGAAGCTAAAACTCCCAAATACATTCCAGCTCCATACAACACACACAACTAAACTGTTTTAGTAGCACCAACAATACACATACTACCACAAACTCAACGTACGTTTCGCTTCGTAACCGAAGCATCATCAGGATAATTCGACTGCATTCCACAAAGGTCGAGCAGATACTGGCGCGCGCGCATGCGACTCGCTCCATTTATAAGTTTTCGCGAGTTCGCGTGCGGGTGTGCTTTAGTGAGTACGCGTGGTGGGGGTAGCAATGTTGTTGTTAAACATGTGTAGCAGGGGTAAATTAGTCAAATTAGTTACACTTAATAACGCATACATTTTTCACTTGTTCATCATTGATGAGGTCTAGTGAAGAAATTATGCATTATTAAATATAACTCATAAACCACTTATCGGGTCACGCCAAAATTAATATAGGACTACCTCAGAATCATGACCTATTTATTTTCAAAAAAACCATTAAAATTGGTTAACTGTGAGCAAAGTAATCAAACAACAAACAACGTAACAAAATAAAAAAATATATAGAATTAAATTGAGAAACACAAGAGGTGTTTCTCAATTATGGAGTCGATTAACAAATATCTGCACAGTATATGTTTACTGCTAGGTACTGAAATTATGAATTTTAATTATTCGGAACTATGAACGTTATATATTAAGTAGTTAGGGGTTGTGATTGTAAGGGTAAACAAAATTGGAAGAACATTTTCCGAACTTCAATTATTGTAGTTGAGAGTTTAAGCAAATTTTGGCGCACCCAGAAATTAAAAGTACACAAAAGTGAGAAAACTTTCCACTATAAAATCGGTCGGAATAAACTATTCATGTTTTATATTAAAAAAAAGTGTCTTCACGTCCATATCCCTCAAGAGGCAGGCAGAGGCACAACCACCCACCCACGACTAGCCGAAGATACTAAGTCCCACAACGTGATAGGTGCAAGCTTATCGCCAACCGGGCACATATCCTATCCCGAGCAACGAGCAACATTTTTTTATTAGAAAATTGGAAAAACCCAATTTATTTTTTGTTGCCCGACCCGATCGAACCTGGGACCTCATGCAGTCAAGTCGAACAACTGAACCGTTAGACCACAAAGGCGATTTTTTAGATATACATGTTCTAGTTGTATTTAATATATATAAATTATAAAAATATTAACAAATTTTAAGTAGAAATAATTAAATGTATGTGTTAATGTAACAAAGACTCAATTACACTGTTAAACGAAAAAACAAATTTGACTAATTCACCCCTGCTACACATGTTTAACAACAACGGTGCTACCCCCACCACGCGTACTCACTAAAGCATACCCGCACGCTAACTCGCGAAACCCTATAAATAGAGCGAGTCGTCAGTCGTCAGTGCTTATCGCTGACGAAATCTGGTTTGGAGGATGATTTAGCTGGTAAACTTACTTTTGCTTGAGGCTTAACAACCCAGCTTCATGTTGGCAACGCACCGTTACAAACTTTGGTGTCTGTGGTAGTGTGAATTTCTTACCATCGGAAAAACCGTCTGTTTATTTGTCTTCCCTCACCTTAAAAAAATTGATGTAAACATGTTTTAGTAAAATGTACGCCCGACAAAGATAAACGATGACTAATAACTAAGGGTCAATGTAAAAATTTCTGCTTGTAAATAAAATATTTCTGAATATTCGATAAATGGTAAAAGTTTATCATAAATGTTTGAACTGTGCTGTTTATCGTAAAGTATTGCATTAAGACGCTAACATTTATCGAGTACTTAAGTAACTCGACTTCGAAAGTTACCATCGTGATAAATTTACGGATAGTCTAGAATGTAGTCCAACTTTGGCCTAATTGTGTATCAGATCGATAGTTATTTAGTGCCGAGAAGCAGCAAGAACTTCTATCTAATACAGTCAAAGTGTTGCCTGTTTTAAGAGACATAATCGGTATATTTCCTGTACGTCAGTGATTAACAAAAAGCTTTTTGTTTTATTTCCATTTGTTTATGATTCATTATTGCGTTGTGTAAGTGAAAAACACATTACATAATGAAATTTATGAACAATAAGACTGTTCTGCACTACTACAAAACGGTTATTATGTGTGTTGAAAAACACACAGCATTGGTTGAAGAAGCATCTATAAATTTAGTCTTACGAAACATGCTAATTCTAATAATTACCTTATAATCCAGTGTTACCTCTTTTCACTACTCGCAGCTGGCTCTATGTTTTTAAACAGAGGCTACTGATATTTATTAATGTTACGTCATTGTGTCATCAACCACCAGCAAGCACCTTGCTTCAATGCTGTGTGTTTTTCCATACAAATTATAACTGTTTTGTTGTAGTGCAAAACAGTCTTATTATACGTGTTTCCAAAACACACAGCATTGGTTGAAAAACTGTTTGTTATCTGCTGGTGAAAGAGTACAAACGCTAATGTGAATGTTCATACTCGTATATAATTTATAATACTACAGTTTACAACTTACTGTAAAACGTGAACATGAAATTAGATTAATTTCCAACATAGAATGATAATAAAACCTAACTGACATGTTTTACATAACAAAATTCTACTCCTTCTTAAAAATAACATCACAAACTATAAAACAACTAGCCGTTACCCGCGGCTTCGCTCGCGAAAAATTTAGATGTGAGCTATCCTATCTTTTAAGTTAGACCAAACTGCACACGGTGTGTAAATTTGATTAATATCGGTTAAGTGGTTTAGGATTCCATTGAGGACAAATATTGTGATACGAGATTTATATATATTAAGATGGATGTTATGTAATAAACAAAATTAATTTTTTTTCTAATATCTAAAAGCAACTGTTATAAATGTTCCTTGAGAACAAATAATAATATACTGTTATAGTATCATATTCCTACAAACTTATGTATCAATTGGTCCTCACTATCTTTGTCCTTTGGACCAACTACTCTACGACAAGAATATTTTTTAAATGTTTGGGAAGTCTTCCAATTACCCTTTTGAGAATGTTGTCAATAAGTCTATTCTCCAAGAAACTTCTAGAAGCAACGGCTGACCGCTCACTGCCTGGTGAAGCGTCTATTCCAGCCTCACGTAATACTGTTTTAATCCAACCGCCTATCATGGTCTTTGAATCTTGTTTTATTTTGCCTGATATTGATATAAATAAGCTTGTTACATGAGATCCTTCAGAGTGTCTCATCTCAGTGGCTTTAATCAATATAGTAAAATAGAGTAGAATTTATTTATATTCACATTCACCTTACAAGAGGTACTTGTGACGAGTCTATATAATACTAAAACTACCACCGGATCGGAACGCGGCCACACACTGAGAAGATCCGGCAAGAAACTCAGCGGGCTGTCTTTTTTTTCCTTATTCTATACAAATTACATATAATTACTTGTAAGAGATTGGTATTAGGAGCAATTAATCCCAAGCACTCTTATCCGACAGATATTCAGCAACGGTATAGTAACCTTTTTATAGAATTTCACTTTGACCCGTTATTTAAATTTATGTAATGGCAGGTCTTTTATAAAATCGGGAAGTTTATTGTAAAAGCGTATACATTGGCCTATGAAAGAATGACTTATTCTGTGGAGACGGGACACATGCACAGCAAGATTGTTTTTATTCCTCAAATTTTCTTTTAATCTTTTAGATTTAGATGTTCTTATTTGACAATTCATCCGGATTGTCTACTGTCGCCTTTGTTTGTATTTACGCCAAACCTTGGCCATAAGGTTATTTCCTTCCACCTTGCATCCATTTTGAAATTCTGTTCTGGTATTTCTAGAAGTGTAAGATCGTGAACCCTTCTACCAGAAGCTAATAACAGTATTACTGCTGTTCTTCTTGTGATATCACTAACACTGTGTCTAACCTAGGAGCTTTCCTTAACCAGTCAAAAACTACTTTGGTATCCCAAATTTGATATTTGGTATCTAGAGGTTTGAGTGTTGACACAGCTCTTTAGACCTGTTGTACAAAGAAGTTTTTAGAAATATCCTTAGTTCTTGTCCATGTATATGTTGATACTGCAGATTTATGAAGTAAAATAGTCCTGTGTGCAAGCCCATCTTCTAAATATAACTTTGCTAAAAATCTTGCAAGGTCATTTCCATGAGGGTCCTTATAATCAACCTTATTGATTCTGCACCATTCTAGCCACCACTTTATAGGTACTCTGTAAATAGTTCGTGTTGATTCTCTCCAGCTTTTCATTAAAAGTTGTTGTTCCACTGTAGACCAGTATGATACTTTCCTAGCCCACCCCCCAATTTTCGATGCCAGAAGTTTTAATTTCTCTACTTGGGGAGGACTCATTCCTGTTGTTCGTTCTATTAAATTTTTCGTTATGTTCTTTACTGGAACTGGTTCCTCTAGGGCCCGTCTCAGCAAATCCGTGAGCCAAAAGCATTTTGTAACTGTGTTCAGGCGTCGAAGCACTCTTGGCATTAGATTGGGTAGAGGACATACCCAAGCCGGTTTGAAGTAACACGGACGACTGAAGGCGTCGCAAAGAATGACTGAGCCATCTTTTGAGTTCCAAGTTACGAAGTTTTCTACGACAGATGTTTATTTTGAGGCGAACAAGTCGATATCGGGCACGCCCTAGATTTTGAATATTGTACCTCCCCGGGAGATACGCCCAGAGCGTTATTTTCAACTTTTCGTATAGCTCTAAAAGCCTGGTCGTCAGTTCGAGAAGGACTAAATACCGTGTACCACCCTCGTTTCGAATGTATGCCACAAGAGTTCGATTGTCTGGCTGAAACAGAACGTGTGCATTCTTTAGATCCCTCCTGTTACGAATGATGGCTATATACACTGCTTGCAGCTCCCTTTGGATTTGAGTGCCACCTCATCTGGTGAGGTAACCATTATCCTCTAAAATACATTCTGTTGAGATGTATTAATAATGTTTTGGCCAACCTACGAAATATTCAGGACACGTTAGTAGACTCTATAACAAACATATATTTTACAAAATTCAACATTCATTTACTGACACCTGACCAGTTGAAAAACGAATTGAATATCATTCTAGGCTTAATATCTAAGGAATTGACAAACCCAATTATCACAATAGACAATCTCAATATACAATCCGACCGAACAAATACTTATAAGCTACTTACTGTGAAGGCGAAAGTATTAAAGACTTTTATCATTTTTGAAGTAAATATATCTTTAGTGAGCAGAGATCATTTTGTTATCTATGGTGTAATATTATTTTCTTAAAAACTATTTTGATAGCTGGCCTTTGTAGTTTGTAGCTACACTGGCCACTATTTAAAAATACATTAAGTTTAATAGCTTTTAAAATTTGAAAGAGAGAACAGAATGTTTTGAATAAAATTTTCTACCTATTTTTCTGTTGCGGGCAATGCACCATATGAGTCATATGTGATGATCATGTTACATCTGAACAATTAATAACGGTCGGTATTATATTGCTAACTGTTGAATGCATTATCAAAGGGACTAAGTTTACGATTCATCCACACAAAAGCCTATCAAATATTATGAATGAAAAAGCCGACGTCACCAATATCCATATGCCACCTATCAATAACATAATCAATCTATCAAAACCCATCCCTTCACTCAAGACTCAATCAATGTCAGGTTATCTGAATGAAATAGAAGAAATCAGTAACCAAATACAAGGCATGAAAGCCAGCGCTGCCGAGGGAGTTCTAACGGATCGAGTATCATATCACGATGTACACTACTATGTAGTGATATACTTGGTGTTAGCCTGCGGACTCATCGCGCTGTTTGTGGTGGCCGCGCGTTGCCTGCGAGCGAGGCCAGGGCCTCAGCCGCCGGCGTCAGAGGCTGGCGGTCACGCCGCCTCACAGCCTACGGTTCAGTGTATCAGTGAAAGTGTTGTGAACCCGTGTAGTGCGATCAGTGTCAGTGTCAGTCAGTGCGATCTTAATCACTCAGATGAGATCACATGTGCTAAATCGTGTGCGCGTGCAGATAAAGCTTCATCGCCTATTTGTCAAAAAATGTTTAAGTCTCTGTAATAGTTTTAAGTTCTTTTGCAGTAGCTTTAGTTTTTAAAGTAAAGAAATAATTGTTTTATCACCTTGTGACTCATATCTCGCACTTGTCATTCATCCCCCATCTTTCATTTTCTGGCTCAGCGGCATGTCCGAGCCAGCGCGTACAGTGTTATGTATCGTCGCAGCAAACTTTATAATAATCATTTTACATTATTTCATCAGTTCGTGTACGGGCATCAATCACGCCACGCGCTCGCATATCATATCATTATGTCATTTAGTACACAGTTACTTCTATCAATATATTAATCAATACTTACAATCAAAGACTATCATTCCACTTAACTATCACTAAAAGGTTGAATGGAACGTACAAGAGCAAGTCCTAACAAGAGCGATTTTGGCGCCTTAAAGAGCACACGTTTGGCGGAAAATCGGAAAAACGACGACATCTTTCGATTTATGTATTAAAAAATAAATGTATGTCGCAAGGTCGTATGCGTGGCTTAGATACTGTGGTTATTAGTATAGTTGACGTAGCAACTAGCGCAATATAAATTGGCATTCAAAGGCTTCAAGTAAACACCATGTGCAGTAGCAGGTGCGTTTGCAGGTGTTGTCTTATCAGCTTGTTTGTCAGCTACTACGGCTATATAAGTCAAAGCGAGCATGTTTCGTGAGGCATTCTTTGTGAACGCCTTGCAGTGTTCGAACCGCTGTCTAGTACGGAGGTCGCCACAGGTAATAGGTCTCTCCCTGTCAAAGGATGGCAAAGAGATAATTCTAGATCGTAATTGTTAATTCAATTATGATCTAGGGCCCGGGTTGTGGGTCATTTGGGGGGGTGCATTATTTGGTTGGCACTCACGCGGGAAGAGCGCGTGGAGCTGTCTCTTCCCCTTCGGGGATTTACTTTTGTTGTCATAGTGGAATGCTTATTCCTATGTTCACGATGGTTTTGGTTTTTGTTTTGTTTTGGTTGGCAACGGATAGGCATACGCTACTTGTTAGTGCGAAAGTACTGAATGATAGAGTGTGGACATTAGAATCGAGAGATCACGTGTTACGACTTTGTTCTGATATTTCCATATTCTTTATTGGACAAACGCCCACAAGTTGTACGCCCCGGGCTACCAGCCCGGCGGCTCATGTATCGGCCAGTAGATAGAATGTGTTTTCACTCCGACATGTATATATTTTTAGGATCTCTGACAACTAAGCTACGTAATGACGTAAGAATGTGTATGTTTAACCCCAAAACCATTTGCAACAACAAAATGTAAAAAAACTTGACGCGTTATTCCCCATTTTTCCCAAGAATAACATTTCTTATGGAAAACAAACATGTTTTATTTACCTTCTATTCTATCTATTTTTTCTATATACTTTATTCACAAGAACATGAAACGTTTAACAGAATGCAATATGACATAATGCAAAATGTCCATGCAAATATTATACAATACAAGCTCGGGAAAAAAGGGGCCGTAATCTCACTACCTGCTACCCGGTAATACAAAAGGGCCGACTTAAGAAATTTTACCCAAGCTTATTGTATGTTCAATGATTGTTCTTCTCAGTAAAAGCGTTCACAGATGCTAAAAATAGGTTTGGTAAATTTAAGTAAAACAAGATAATAAAATAGCCTTCAAGATTCCAAACATGACAATATTTTTTTTTCAAAATGCGCTCAATATATACTTGATGTAAATTTAAATTTAGAATTATTTGTATATTTTTCAATTAAAAAAATATGAAATGAGCTTTCTGTCATAAACGAATTCTCTCTAAAATTTAATTTTTGATTGTTCGAAAAAGTCCCACGTGTATTTAATCTCTCATTATTTTTAATTATGGAGTATTTAGTGGAAGACACTCATAAAACTTATATGTTTTATCTGTAGATATGTCACATAAACATATTACAAATATAATTATCGACTCCGTGGTCTAGCGGTCCGAGTGTTGGACTTGACTGCATGAGGTCCCGGGTTCGAATCCCGGGTCGGCTAACAAAAAGAAAATTGGATTTTTCCAATTTCCTAATAAACAAATATTGGTCGGGATTGGAAATGTGCCCGGTTGGTGATAGGCTTGCCACCTATCACATTGTGGGACTTAGTGTCTTCGGCTAGTCGTGGGTGCTTTGGTTGTACCTCTGCCTACCTCTTCGGGGATATGGGCGTGAAGATACAAATATAATTTACAATAATAATTTATTACATACATAATTAGAAATAGTTAAGATTGAACGGGCCGTTACGTCGCAAGTACATACATGACAGACATAAATATCACTACATTTTATCTAAAACTAGTTAAGTGATGAGTAGTGTTTTATAAAATTGTTTTTTATTTACCGGAGAATATTTAAAACACTTAGTTAACACATTTTTACATCACTTTTTGTTCGCATCATTCACAAATTCACTATCTGATTATTTGTAACTGTCATAATTAAATCACCGTGTTGGTCCGGGCTCCTTTGTAGAATAGACCATCTGCTTTCCTTGCCAGCCAGCTCGTAAAAGGCGAGCATAGCCTTACCATCACTAACACCGTGACATCCGACTACGTGGTAGAGTTTGGCAGCGACTCGCCCGGATTGGTACCACCGCCTTACCTATTCCTGCCGCCATAACGTCATGACATGTTCCGGTTCGGAGGGTAAGGTAGCCGGTAAACTTACTTTTGCTCGAGGCCTAACATCCCGGCCTCAGGTTGGCAACGCACCATTACCACCTTTGGTGTCTCTAGGCGGCGTGAATTTCTTACCGTCACGAAATCCGTCTGCTTGTTTGCCTTCCTATAACATAAAAAAAAAAACAAATGATGAAGATACCTTTGAATTTATTTCCTTTTTTCTAAATATCTCGTAATTAAAAATAATACAATCACAAAAGTTTTGAAGTTTAAGCATTTTGTAACAAAAAACGAGTGTCATTATCATTACAGAAACAGTGAATTGGATTAAAGACAAAATAAATAAGTTAAAACACACCTTATTAATTTACAAATTATCTCCAATCAAATTAATAAAATAAATTATCTTTTGTTATGGCGCATCTAGTGTAATTTACATCATCGATCACCGGGTCAGGCAACGGCGTTCGTGCCATCTCGTTAATTCCACGTGCTGTGTCAAGTCAAGAAAACTCAATTGACATGCAAAATGTTTACGAGTTTTCACATTCTATTAATAAATATCCTACCTTTGTGAATCAAGTCCTTATGAATTCTAGAAACAAAATCCCAGATAAACCTACATACGTCTCAAATATAACTAATGTTGAAAGGCGTCCGTCTCAAGCAATTGAAACTCCTATTTGGGGGAATTCTGTAGAATTAACTAGACTCTTTAGAGTTCAGAAGAAGTGTATACGTGCTATATGTAGTGTCAATCAATTACATTCATGCAAGCCACTTTTTAAGTCACTTAAAATATTGCCTTTACCTTGCTTATATATATTGGCTGTATGTGTATTTGTAAAAAAACATCATTATTTGTTTCATACAAATGCTGATGTCCTAGGTTTGTCTCATTTTAGAAATAGTGAGAAACTACATGTGCCCAACCAAAAACTCAACATTTACAAAAATAACGTGTATTGCATGTCCATTCGTATATACAACCAAATTCCTGATAATCTTAAATCACTTCCATTAAACAGATTTCGAAAAAAGGTATTCAACTTACTTTTAGAGAAAAATTATTATAATGTCAAAGATTTTCTTGCAGATAAGAATAAATAATACAGTATTTTTAATATGATTAATATAATTGCAGAATGTTGGGTGCACAGGAGTTTGTTTCGCCGTTTCTTCTCCTGTCTGGCTAGGTTTGGAAACGGTGGTAGTTTACGGTAGATAGGGATAAATTAATTTACATTCTAAAATTGTGTGTATTAATAAATAATCATGTTATCTCAAAACAAACAAAAAACACTCTGTAAATAGTAATTGTGAATAATTAATTAAAAAAATATTAAAATATTTGCACACCACAAGTTGGTAGAATATGTAGGAAGGCTTAAATAATTTTGTAACATCTTTGTAACACTCATATTCCGCAAATAAATATTTTTTCTTTCTTTCTTTCTTTCTTTCTTTCCTGTTATCTTGAACCATGCTTGGCGCTTGATACTGAAAATAGAGAGGAAAATCTCCTTTTTTTTATAGAAGAGAAGGCAAACGAGCAAGTGGGTCACCTGATGGAAAGTGACCATCTCCGCCCACGGACATCCGCAACACCAGGAGTATCACAGATGCGTTGCCGACCTTGAAGGTTCCTAAGTCATAATCGTTTGGGAATACCGCCCTCGGTAACTGATTCCACAAAGGTGTTATACGGGGTAGAAAATGTCTTCGGAATCGCACAGTTGTAGACCGCCACGCATCGAGTTGATGGGCATGATACCTTAAGCTCTGACGCGATGTCCGAAGGTGAATGCGAAATGCGGTAGAGAACACTGAGTGACCCAACATCTCTACGCAACGCTAAAGAATCAAGCCAATTGGTAATTGCTCGGTTATTGACAATTCGAATTGCTCTACGTTGAATGTGGTCAAACGGAAGGAGCTGGTACTGTAGAGCCCCTGCCCAGATTTGAGAACAGTACTCCATATGAAGCCAATTTTGCGCTTTATATAGTTGTATACGATGGGGTGGCTTGAAATACTGTCTCGCTTTACTGAGCACACCAAGTTTTGTAGAGGCTATTTTAGCCTTTTCCTCCAGATGACCACGAAATTGAACATTACTCGAAATGTCAACGCCGAGTATACGAACGCAGGCTGTGGCAGAAAGGGAAACGCTCTCAAATCGAGGAGATGCGACAAAGGGAGTCTTTTTAGCGGAAAACGCGCAAACTTGTGTTTTGTTAGGGTTAAATTGCACCAGATTCTGCTGGTTCCAAGACGAAATTTCAGACAATAGATTTTAGATTTAGAAAAATTTTAGACACAAGTTGGTTCCGGCTCTCGATGACATGTTCCCGCGATATATTATGAAGGCCAAAGTATAAGGCTTCCCCAGTAGTGTCGTTTGCATAGCAATGAGTGTCACTAATTTGCAACATGTCACTGATATGCAGAAGAAACAAAGTAGGAGAAATCACACAGCCTTGGGGAACACCAGCATTGACAGGTTTGGACTCCGAGCACGCACCGTCGACAACGACCTTGATGCTTCGACTGCTTGCGCCCATCGATGTGTTAAGTAAACTAAAAGATCACCAGCTGAACGACCACGACGGAAACCGTACTGATGATCATTTAACAGCTGGTGCTCCTCTAGGTACCTTTTTTAGGGATCGGATGTATTAAAGCAGTCTTCCATGAATTCGGTACAATGCCTGATGAATGGGAGAGCCTAAGAGTCGCGCTAAAACCGGTGCCAGCTCAGAAGCACACACTTTGAGACCAATTGGAGGGATACCATCGGGCCCACTCGACTTGTTGACGTCCAATGAAATAAGTGTTCTACGCACTGAACTGTGCAGAAACTTTATTTCTGTCATAGACACTTCACACCCGCGGGATGGTCGGCGGCATGTTTCCATGGTCATCTAAAGTCGAGTTGGAAGCAAAGAGGGAGCCTAGAAATTCGGCTTTCTCTTTCGCATCATGGGCCAGCGAGGCATCACTCCGGTGTGAAGATGGTAAAGATGGCTTCGCGAAATTTCCTTGGACAGCCTTAGCGAGATTAAGATGTACTTAAGTACTAACAGTATCGAGCCTACATCAAAAACTGTTGTACTTCCAGCTTTCTTCAACCACGTGAGCCCCCTTGGTCCTGAAAATGTAGAGGAAAATCCCATCTACCTTCTAAGTACAGACTATATCAAGCCTCTGTCAAAAATAGTTGTACTTCCAGCTTTCTTGAACAACTTGAGCTACCTTGGTTTTAAAAATACAGAAAAGAATACCACTAACCTATTAACTATTGAAACGAAACGAAACGATAGATGGATGCTGTTGGTATCCTAGGCTTTGATGTATAATATTTGCGACTTGGTCGTATCTGTATTGTCACCTGCTCCCATCAGCCTTAGAGCATGAGACCAGGTTATACGGGAAGACAGGAGACAATTCGAGAAATATTAATAGTTTCCTAGCACAAAATCAAAGAATTTATTATAAAAAAATAAATCGTTTAATACAATGGATAAAGTTCTTACGATTTAACACTATACAATTAATAATAATAATAATTGCTGACTTTGAAGGGTTCAAGTTATATGTCATAGGTTTGCTCAGGGGGGTTTCATATCTTCCACTGAGTGACGAGGCGTGGGTACGTGCTTATGCAGTGTTAAATTATGAAAAGTTTACAGGAAGAGAGGCGGCCTGTACCAAAACTATTACTGCCCTGTTTATGTAAAAAGCGGCCTCCTTGGACTTATGTCCCCAAGGGCTGGACTACCGGCGCTGCCTGTGTTGCGCCCGGGACTCACGCTCTGGGTACTCGTCTGGCCTTGTGCAGTGGTCGGTCAACTTCCGGTCGGTACCGTGAACCCGAATAGTCGGGTTTATCACTACACTTCATTAGTTATCAGATTCGTTTCGTTTTCTAATTAGCTTCGGGAAGGAATACGACGTATCAGAGTTCCACTAATGAGTGAAGTCGGCGTCGCCCGGGGTTCTATTTATACATTCATATCTGAAGGTTCTCGAATATATGAGAAGAATTAGAAAACCAGAAATGGTTATAAACTTTTAAGTACTGGTTTCCCTATTCGTCACAAAGAGATTTTGTTCCCCTAGTCAACGAGGGATAATCGCTCATAGAGGTCGCGACTTAAGCTATTATTGATTGATTAGTCATCGATTTGGTGAACTTATTCCTCTGTTACAATACAGATGTCGCTGAGCGAGCATCTATCATTTATTACCTATTACTATTATATTTAGTATTATAGTATTGTACATATTTGTTTATGTAGATATACCAGACTACTTGGCTGGACTTATGAGTATATAACAAAACAATAATAAGTATATATTTTTACATTTTTTATAAATGTGTGGAGTGGTTGTGGTTATTTTGAATTGATTATGATAAGACTTTTCCTCTACTCGAACGGAGCTGTGGCTCACGATCAATGGCACACACTCTCAAGTCATTATCCTATTTTAAAGACCAGAGCCAATTTTACGTGTTGTCATCGGCACGTGTGTGTGTATGTCAGTGTGTCGGCGTATGTGTGTGTATGATGTAGGCTTTTTCATATGTCATCACCCGCATATGTATATGTAATGTGTATGTAATAAAATACAAAATAAATCACGTCAAGTGACCAGGACCCATACACAATATGGTCCATAACCAATAATAGGCCCTAACAATGGCCCATCAACAAATAATAAGCCCGTACAATGGGACCTTACAAATGACTCCACAACGAGATCCTCAATAATAGGACCTCATAAAATCATTTTAAATAAATAATGGGACCTTAAAGGGATTCCTAAAATGGGTGTGTGGCAAAGGCTTATTTTACGAGTTGTCAGCTGCTCGAAATATGTGTATGAAAATATCGGTTACCGAAAGAAGGGACACTATCCTAAAATGGATAAAAATATAATTATTTAATGATTTAAAATTTGAATTGTGAAGTTGGCATTTTTAAGTCTTTGATATGCCATGTTCCTAGGTATTTTTCTTGCATATCTTCCAAGACGGAAGCTAATGGAGAACGTTTATCTCTACTTTACTGTAACACTGCTTTAATCCATTCTAAAACCGTGAAGCATGCTGTGATATCCGTATCAGGAGCTACGTGAGAGGATAACACGTGATCTCCTGGTATTATTTGTGCAAGTTTACTTATTTGTTTGCGCAGTTCGACCACATTTGGAGCGGGCGTCTCACCTCTAACCGCGACTTCATACTCTAATTCAAGTTTATTCTTTAATATTTATCTTATATCTTTTATATATCTTTTAATATTTATTTTTTAATATTTATCTCCGATTTCTATAAAGAATAAGAAATTGTAAATAAACGCAACACGTCTTTCGAAAATTCGAAAAAAAAAGTTTTGTAATTTCTAATAATGCAACTAGATGTCGCTGAACAAAGTTAGCTCGCGCAACTGTGAGTACTGTAATAATTTAGATAACGACCTTAATTTTTTTTTGCCAATGCACATGGCACACGAGACAGTGACAACACCAAAGACGCTTAAGCAAAACAACAAGTACAAAAAAACTAAATAAAACAATAAAAGTTTTACAACAATTAACAAGATAAAAAATACTTAGAGATCAATATGCTAAGTCGATTTTGATGCAACTATACAAAATCGAGATGCTCAAAAAAATACGAATTTCCAAAATGGATAATTGTTGGCTATTTAGTTAGCACTTAATCGTTAGTAATTAATGATAATAAAAACTTGAATTTTTTAATGAAAAGTAAGTTTTTTATATAAAAAATACAAGTAAAATAAGTATGTGACATTGCATAAGTTACTAAGAATTTTATATTACGTTAAAAAATGCTACAACACAATAATTTTTAATAGTTTTAAGAAATTGCTGTAACCAAAATGATGCGATTTTCACAAAAAAACTTTGCTCAATACAATTAAGTTACTAGCATTTACAATGATAATAATACAAAAAATCAAGTACAATATTTTAAGAAGAAAAAATTTTTTCATGCAAATATTTTTTTAAATATTGAAAAAAAAACAAGCTAATGCTCGAATCCTAAGTGCTGCCTTTCGGCAGAGAACCTATTCTTACAAAATCAGAACCCGGGTTAACACGGGGTACTTTTCCTTGCAACAATTATAGTGTCGAGCGGGACGACCTATAACAGTAAAAAAAATAAAAATGACCACTACCCTCCTTCACTAACATTGCATAAAAATTAAAAAAAAAACAAATAAATTACGAAAATAACGTCACAATCTACTAAAACTAAATTAACTATTTTGGTAATGTAACGATTCTACTTCGTTATAGTATTTATAATCGGTTTGGGCTAATACTTTACGTGCTCCTGTTATATGTTGAATGGTTTCTGTGTTACAATTGCATTTCCTTATTATGATTATTATTAAAGACCTAACCACCATGTGAGTAAAAAGGCTAAAACGACAAAGCCGCATGACCTAGTGTAGTGCAGTGTACTTAGTGACAATAAGAAGTGATAGTGATTAAATCCCACAAAACATAATGGTGCCGATTCGCTTGGTACAAACTAGTCTAAACTAACCTAAAATTAGATTTAGAGCTGTCTAATCGCGTTTGGTATTCTGCTGTACACATCTAAACTAAAATTTTAGCTTGACAAATCTAAAACATTTTAGTCTTTCAATTTAGGTTTTTCGTATTCTGTTGTGTTTTATGTCAAATTTCACTTAAAATTACAAATGTCACTTAAAATTTAGAGCGATTTTTTTAGAAGACTGCTATGTCTGCGTATTACGTATACGGAAATAGTGTAAATGCACAAGATATATTCATTTCCCAAAAAAAAATGTATATGTAACTTAGCAAACATCCAAAAGTCTGAAAGTTGCAAACCCTATTTCAAAAATCTTAAAATTTTAACTTTACTTTAATGTTTTTAGTTTAGGATAGTTATACACAAGCTATCTGTTAGTGATTTAAAATGTGAATGAGGCTTTTTTTATGTTATGTGGGAGGTTTCGATAAGCGTTTAATTTACATTTATATCTAGCGTATGGGCTAATGAGTAATTTTCATTTCACTTAATCTAGTAACGTATCTCATTTACTTAGACATATGTTTAGACATAAGGCACATATTGGTGCCGATTTTGTTGTGTCACCGCTAAAGCTAAACTAACTTAAAAATTTTCTTATATTAGCTTAATGCTTAAGTGATGTCCTTATTTCAAGTTTCCATATAAACTGCTCTTGTTTTATTACAGTTGATTGTTAAGTTACCGTAGGGTAGCTGAAAGTAACCCTATGATTAAAAAAGAAAATTTTATGATGTCAGCATTTTTGCAGATTCGTCTAAA
>NJDC01000684.1:219788-231129 GCA_002245475.1 Calephelis virginiensis | reverse complement strand
CGTATGGGCTAATGAGTAATTTTCATTTCACTTAATCTAGTAACGTATCTCATTTACTTAGACATATGTTTAGACATAAGGCACATATTGGTGCCGATTTTGTTGTGTCAGCGCTAAAGCTAAACTTACTTAAAAATTTTCTTATATTAGCTTAATGCTTAAGTGATGTCCTTATTTCAAGTTTCCATATAAACTACTCTTGTTTTATTACAGTTGATTGTTAAGTTACCGTAGGGTAGCTGAAAGTAACCCTATGATTAAAAAAGAAAATTTTATGATGTCAGCATTTTTGCAGATTCGTCTAAAAAGTACGTACCTACGAAATTATAATTCCATAAGTCTAACATTAATTTAACATGATTGCCTCCGTGACCGCTGGGTCCAGGTGTTGGATTTGACTTCATGAGGTTCTGAGTTCGATTCCTGGGTCAAGCAACAAAATGAAAATCCGGTTTTTTTTCAATTTCCTATTTAAAAATTGGATTGGATATGTGATCAGTTGGTGGTAAGCTTGACACCTATCACATAGTTAGACATGAAAATTTGGTACTGAGTTTGAACCCTTTTAGTATCATCTAATGCTGTATATTTAATAAAGATGCCTTTGATATCCCATAAACAAATCAAAGCCACATCTCAATTCCCAACCAGCTAAACATTTGAAGATGTTATTGCTACTATATTTCATTAGCATTACCATGTAGTTGGCTATAAAATTTACCAAAAAGGTACCTACGTACTTAGCTACATTAATGTATAATAGGTAATTGGTGTTCTCTTCTTGTAAATTTAAACATCTATTGTTTATTGCATGCGGCAGCATTTTTTACGAAACAAAAACAGGCAGTCAGTAGATGGTTAACCGTTGGCCTAACCGTTGGTAGGTACCTACAAAAACTTTAATTTATTTTACAAATTCACATGCTTACACATCAAATTCTTTAAAACCACAAACTGAAACGGTATGGCAGAGTAAGTCTTAGACTCGACATAAAAAGCTGTTTGCATTTGGTCTCTAAAGATTCATCTAAAGATTTTTTTCAATACCATAGTTGCCGTAGATGGGACAGATATTGGTATAAAAAAGCCAACAATAAATCATCCCCATGTTCCAGGAAGTCTTTCATATGATACAACAGAATTTTATAATATAAACAAACTACTAAAAGGTATGTGTGTGTATATGTGGCAAAATTGTTAAAAACAGAAGATTATATGTATTACAATTAAAATAAAGTACCTATTATGTTTTGTTTTACAATTTGTATAATATTATTATATGAATATAATAGGTTATATTGTATTCGTCCGATTGACTTGACAATGATCGACAAAGACATTCAATTATACAGCCATGTCATTATTTATTTATTAAAAACTGATGCTGGGAAGCGAAAACAAAGACAGGTTGAATTTCATTTTCAATAAAACTTGTTTATTGATAAAAAAATACACAATTGTACTTGAAATAATACTCGTTTTCAAGTAATTTCTGTTTCATTCTTTCTTTTACACATTCTCGATAAAGGAATGCAATTCACGTGTAAACACAAGGACATCACTATCTATTCAATTTATCGCCGTCTTAGTACTGTCAAATTAGAAAGAAATTTTAGAACTATGATGACAACGGAATACCATTTCTCTAAATTTAAGCTAATATTAGAAAATTTTTAAGTTAGTTTAGCTTTAGCGGTGACACAACAAAATCGGCACCAATATGTGCCTTATGTCTAAACATATGTCTAAGTAAATGAGATACGTTACTAGATTAAGTGAAATGAAAATTACTCATTAGCCCATACGCTAGATATAAATGTAAATTAAACGCTTATCGAAACCTCTCACATAACATAAAAAAAGCCTCATTCACATTTTAAATCACTAACAGATAGCTTGTGTATAACTATCCTAAACTAAACATATTAAAGTAAAGTTAAAATTTTAAGATTTTTGAAATAGGGTTTGCAACTTTCAGACTTTTGGATGTTTGCTAAGTTACATATACATTTTTTTTGGGAAATGAATATATCTTGTGCATTAACACTATTTCCGTATGCGTAATAGGCAGACATAGCAGTTTGGAGATAGGTAACTTTATGTAATTCCCATAGACCATTTAAAAAACTGTCGATATTTATTACTAAAAATGAAAATGTGTCAACGCATTCATTTTATTATTAAAAATAAAGTTTAATTCAAGGGGGTTTTTTGTTAGGGTCTAAATTGCATTATTTTTGTTTTAGAAAAATTAATGTCAAGGTAATGTCCATTCGTCCATTTAATTATAAAAAGTATCTTCACGCCCATATCCCCGAAGAGGTAGGCAGAGGTACAACCAAGGCACCCACGACTAGCCGAAGACACTAAGTCCCACACTGGGATAGGTGGCAAGCCTATCGCCAACCGGGCACATTTCCAATCCCGACCAACATTTTTTTTAAATTAGAAAATTGGAAGAATCCAGTTTACTTTTTGTTGGCCGACCCGGGATTCGAACCCGGGACCTCATGCAGTCAAGTCCAACACCCGGACCGCTAGACCACAGAGGCGACTGTTACATGTCAATGGCGACATTTTATTATATTATTAAAAATGTCAGTTAGATTTTGATTTAAATTTATATTATTATGACATGAAGTCAAAAGAGAAATGTCATCAGAAAATAATACACAGAATTCATTTAATATTTTAGGGAGGTCATTTATGTACAATAAAAATAGGATGCATCAAAGAACACTTCCTTGTGGAATTAATTTTTCTATTTATATCACTTTTGATCTAGTCATACTAATTGTGTTAGTCTCGACCAGGATCCTGTTTCTTGTATAGACGTATTTTCGCACTTAACACATACAAAATGTTTGCATGTGTGTGTGCTACTATAGGCTGCACTACCAAAAAATTAATATATATCCAAGTGTTACTAAAATTTTGTTATTTATAATATTTTCGTTATATTTTAATAAAAAGCTCATTACTCAATTATTTAGGTAATTGCTGATTTTTCATGTTATTTATTTGACTTAACCGGTCACACAAACTTGCAAGTTTGTTTGAAATCCGAAGCCGCTATTATTATAAATACATTAATTGATTCGTGACGATATTTTGTGTTAAGTGAGTTGTCATTCCAATTTAAAGATTACGGTGTTTTTACTGGTCTCAAGTGTTTATATTTTTACAAAAGGACGTTCGGCGTGTTATAGTTACGCCAGAAAACTTTTTAGGTTACCTTGCTAGTGATTTTTAGAAAATGGTGAAATCGGTGAATTTTGTTTAAAATGTCCGTAAACGATCATACAAAAACAGCAAATGAAGACATGAATGTGATTTATAACAGATTTCCTAACCTGCTCCTATTGTTTTCTTGCATTTGAATCAGACACAAAAAACTATTAATGAAATGTTAGAAAAATTAAGAATTAAATTGTTAAAAAACAATTTCTGTTTTACTTGTTATTTTCTTTGCATGACATAATTGCCTAATTTGATAATTGCCCCTAAAATTTCTACTTATTGTAATGTTATTGTACCCTTCGCGTTTATAGGCGTTTTTTGTAAGTTGAATAAACGATATTGTGTTTTCTAAATTTTATTGGCATTTTTTTTTAATCAAGAAATTAAAAAGCATTTCAATTTTAAATATAAAAAGAATCCCATTCCTAGTAGTTTTCGTTTGCTATACCTACAAGGCGCCACTGTCTCGTAGCTGTGTAAAGCTATGGTTGCATTTATTGTATATGTAGTTACAATTCTTCTCTGTGAGTAATATTGTTCTGTGGTCTCGACGTTGTAATTTTCAATTTCTACCATTTGTTTCCGAATATTTAAATAGGAAGTTATTATTGTAGTGACTTACCGCGTATTCCTACATTATATAGGTTTTTAACAGAATTTTATATTGAACTTTGTCGTACGCTTTTGTCATATCTAAAAGAATTCCAAAAGCATACTTCTTCCCATTTCATATATATTAAGTATTATATTTATGTACTTATAGACGGCTAATATTGTTGAATGATTTTTCAAAATTCGTTTTGAGAATTTTGAAATATTTTGTATTTTTCATAAAAAGAATAGTAAGCATGTTTGCATTGCTTTTTCAAAAAAATTTGATGATGTAGGCAAAAGTGCTATAGGCCAGTAGTTGTCAGGGTCTTGTTTACATACCTTTTTAAAAATAGGTTTTATAATTAAGAGAAAAAAAAGTATGTTCACGCCCATATCCCCGAAGAGGTAGGGAGAGGTACAACCAAGGCACCCACGATTAGCCGGAGCCGGAACACTAAGTCCCACAATGTGATAGGTCGCAAGCCTATCGCCAACCGGGCACATTTCCAACCCCGACCAACATTTTTTTTATTAGGAAATTGGAAAAATCCAATTTTCTTTTTGTTGGCCGACCCGAGATTCGAACCCGGGACCTCATGCAGTCAAGTCCAACACCCAGACCGCTAGACCACAGAGGCGATACTTTTAAGAGGTCTGGTAAAATTCCCTTTTGAAAAGATTGATTAACTAATAAGCGATAAAGTAAGGTCAATTCCTTGGCACAGTATTTTATTAGTTTTGGCGGTAATTCATCAATAACATAACTGTTTTTGCTTTTGAATTTGAATTTCGCAAGGTTATACCGGACTTAAATACATGGAATTATCAGTACGCTCACCGTAGTGATTGCACACATCGTTTGGCGCAGGAGTGACAGCCGGTTGCTAAGCACATCCCCACCCCTCTCGTTTACCCTTCCTACCGATGCAAAAAACTCGTTGAAATAATTTGCTACCTGGTTCGGGTCGGACGTTAAAATATTATGATATTTTAAAGAGACGTTGTGTTTAGTGTGTTTTATGTTTGTATTTGTACATACTTTAATTATTTTCCACATATATTTAGACTTATTTTCTGAATTATTCATTTCTTTTATATAGTGAATTCATTTTGATATTTTTATTGTTTTTTTAGGTAATCTTACATATTGTTTATAATATTTGGTAATAGCCGGGTGTTACTATGGATTTCAAAAATCGTTTATTCTTACTCGAAGTTTTAATGCCTTTTTTACTTAACTATAAATGCTCTCGATTTGTTTTTAGTTTAATGAGTTTTTTTTTGTTATAAATTTATTTATGATTTCTAAAAACTTTTGATAGCACGTGATATAATTATCATTTGTGTTTTTTCAAGTATCTAAAATATAATTCCATTCAACTGATCGTTATTCATTTTTAGATTGCTTAATGTAATGTTTTGTAAATAACCGCTTTTCTATTTTCCAAAAAGTTTGTTCGTTGGTTACATTTTAAATATTTTAATGATAAGATTTATTGATTTGTGATCAGAAAAACAGTAACCGTGTACACTTGTTTGTATATTATCTTTATTGAAATTTGCAAATATTAGGTCTAAGCAACATGCTGAAGATCTAGTTTCCCGTGCTGGTTCGTTTATGTATAGTTGAAAGGGGAGATGAGAGATGTCCGATGGAACATTGTGGGAGGTTCAAGGCGGTTTCAGGTCTGGAAGAGGATGTACGGATCAAATGTTTTTGCTCCGCAACATTGTAGAGAATCATCTGGCTGTGGGTCAGAGGGTTTTTCTGCGGTTTTATCGATCTCGAAAAAGCGTTTAATAGGGTTGTACGTAAGGAACTTTGGGACATTTTGTCAGATTATGGGATAGTCGGGTCCCTGCTGCGTGCGGTGCAGTCAATGTATTTAGACTGTAAAGCATGCGTGCGGGTGGATGGCAACATATCGCCTTGGTTTGATGTTAATATTGGCGTCAAGCAGGGTTGTGTGTTGTCAGCACGCTTGTTTATCTTATATTTGGACAAATGTCTTCAAAGGTTAAGATCATTAAATGTGGGAATACGTATGGGTGACCAAGTAAGTGGTGAACTGCCTGCTTAATGCAGATGATGCTGTACTTTTGGGTTCTACACCATCTGAGCTGCAAACATTGGTCACAGTTATGTAAGGAGATTGCAAAGAAAGGGGCTTACATTTGAATGCGATGAAAACCAAAATAATGGACTTTAGAAGAGACGTAGCCAGAACGGATGTAAGAGTTTTGGTTGATGATGTAGTGCTGGAACATGTGAATTAAATTGTACATCTTGGTTGTGCTTTTAGCAGGGATGGAAGGTACACCGTGGGTGTAGAGAGGAGAGTGAGTGCAGGGAATAATGTGAATGGAGCGTTGGGTAAGCTTTTCCAAAGCGAGGTTTTGTGTCAAAAAGCTAGACTCGCTTTGCACAATTCTGTGCTTATTACAACGTTATTGTATGGAAGCGAGAGTTGGGTATGTCAGAAAGAGCATGAAAGTAGGATAAATGCGGTCGAAATGAGAGCACTACGGAAAACCTGTGGTGTAAAGATCGCTGACCGCAATCGTAATAGTGAGATCCGAGAAAAAGTGGGATTGAAAGAAAGTGTTAATATTGAAATGCGAAAGGGCATGCTCCGCTGGTTTGGTCATGTGGAAAGAATGACAGATGAAAGATTAACAAAGCAGATATACATTGCGAATGTGGATGAATGTAGGTACCAAGGGAAACCAAGGTTGACATTCGACGGTCAGATCACTCGGATAATATCCGAGTGTCGTGTCAAGAATCTTCAAAACCGGCGTCGTTGTATGAAAAGGGCAATGAATGTGAAGGAAGCTAGGCAGGTTTGTCAGGATCGTGAGGTCAGGCACACGATATTCTCTGCCTGCACCTTAAGGGACTTTGCGTGAAAATATGTATGCATGTATGTACTTTAAGGTTTTAAATTCGTCAAATAATTTTATTCTTGGTGGTTACATCGAGGATAAAGTTTTGATTGTTCCAAGTTCATTATGTGGTGTAATTTACGTAACTTTCTAACATGTCGGATTACCTTTAATACAGTTAGAAAGTTATACTCTCAGAACATTTTATTCACAGCTGTAAGGCTACAAAAACCTTTCTTCAAGTTGAAAAAGTTTGTACGTTACTTTTGACATTTTATAACTTTACATTAAAGTTGTATTGTTTGCAAAAAAGTTTGAATAGATTTAACAGAAAATTTCATCAGGAGTTCGTAATCCAAAGTAATTTATTTATATTTCATTTAGTTGTGACCGCCACGCTCAGTTGCAGTGGGATCTGAAGACAAGTAAAGTGAAGCGCGTGGTTATTTCCTTTTCTTGAAGCTTTTTTTCAAATTTTTGTTTGGATTACAAACACAAGGTAAAAATAATAATAATTCTTTATTTCCATACAATGCCCTATATCTCGCATTGTAATTTGTTATCCTCTCTTTTGTAACTCTCAAAATTAAAACTACCCCTACTTGTACTACCTGGAGCCGGTAATTGACAGACAGAGGTTAGATAAGGCGATTATTTTAAAAATAATACCTTTCTCTGAATCTTATTGGAATATGCATAGTTCCAATGTAAATGTTTATCTAATAAGAACATTTGACACATTTAAGTTGATTGTTTTTGCTGTAATAATTAATTGAAGCTACATTTAGAGATTCAATGTGGGTAGTCAAATTTTCGCCACTTTTCAGGCTTGGAATAAAAAGCAAAACAACTGGTGAACCTTTTTTTAAGTTTATTGACGCTAAAGTGCGGTTGTTATTCAGTAAAAATCAAACACCACATGTTCCCGTACATTTTTCACTGCAAACATATTTATATTTATATTATAGGCACAAAAAATGGACAAAGTTGACATAAGTGGGGTGTCACATTTGAATTTCTCAAAAAGTACAAAGATCTTTTGTTTATAAAAACTAACAGCTAGTAAATTATTTTGTATCTCGTTTCTTTTTACTTTATAATGTATAACAAACCCGCTAAGTTTCTTTCACTGCATCTTCTCGTAGAGTATCGTCTTAACACATATCTACGCAGAAAATTACATTATCCTAAACGTTACGGTTGTCTAACAAAGATACAGTGTCTATTTTTGTAAATTTTGATGAATAATGCAGTGCATTAGTTCATTCAATATGCGTCAAAAACGAAATATCTTTCATTCGAGTTCAGTAGATAGATAGTGACGCGCCGAGGTCGTTGCTCCTTCCAGCTGACAGATCATCTAAGAGGTGAACCTGCCTAGAGCCCACAGAACAATTATATTACTCCGACAAGAAATTCGAATACATACAAATACTGTGGGATCAAAATGTCTCACAGCGCCATCTCTTGGTGCCCACAAACATAAGTAGATTTTGTAGGATACCCAACCCGCCCTGCCATTGTTTTACAACACAGAAATAGTAAACTGTATATCATCAAAATTTAAGTTTTATCAATAAATTAAAAACAACAACATACTAGAACACTTTTTATTTTTACTCGAATTTTAAACAAATAATTCTTCTATTATACACGTATTATATTACATCTTTTACGTACTGGGAAATGATACAAACAAAGCTTTTTTATGGTTTCTTTCGACGTTGTTACAAACACAAAAATTACTTCACTATCTCATTTCTCTATGTATATCAGTATCGTTAAACTTTTATTCCGTATTGGAGGAATCAGATCTATACTTTAAAATATGGAAAACCACTTCAATACGTTAGAATCACAGGAAAATATAGATATTGCGTAGGTACACAAATTCAACATTTTACCTAAATTCCACAAATTCTAAATTTCGAACCATAGACCATAGATTCCTTAATGTTTCCATTTGTTTTTTGGTCTTAGCACAATTATTATGTCAGTTTGAAATTTGAAAACATATTAACACATTTTATTATGGTGATTAATTTGTTTTTGTTGTTATTATGTATTTAATTTTTGTCACACATAATATAGTTTCATAAATGACTGCCAATCAAGAGAATATTTAATCAGTTTCCATATTTTTGTTTTTCTTTAGTTTTTTAATCTTTTTACCTCGAGTTTAATTAATCTAATTAAGGGAAAAGTTATTATATCATCTTAATAAAAAGTAAATGTTGAAAAAAACAACAAAAACGATAAATGATAGATATTTTTTCATGGAAATAATTTCTGAATCGTAATTCTTTACATATTGTTTGTGGCGTAAGTCAGGTTATTTTTTTTTTTGAATACTCATTGGTGATGAACAAGAAACGCATTTGTATTGTGAACATTCTACTGGTTACTAGCAGTGATTATTAATATTAATAATTTCTGGTATTGGTATCAAACATCAATAAAACAAGCATACAATTTTGGATAGTTTGGGGTTAGACCTATTTGTATAATTCTTCTGAGAATCAATATTTATTTATGGACATGGAGATTAGCCTGTGATTTTTTCTCAACTTTTTAAAATCGTTTCCGAATCTAGCAACATAGCTTTATTTTGTATTAAATTTCCTCCATCTCGCGGGTACGTTAGCAAACAATGAAACAGTCTAGTGGTATGTAAATATTGTCGACCTCGCCTGCTAGAGCCCTACTACCCCCACTATCGAGCACCGGCAACTTTTTCAGTATGTAGACTCTGCTAACTATTTATCTATTTTAAAACATCTATGAACGTTTAACAAGTAAAGTATGATACAATTATATTCTAGTTGCACCATTCGTTTTGCTGTTTCTCTTTTATCTTACTATCTTTGCCAAAATGGACCGCTTATTCATATTGATTAAATTAAGTGATAAAATAAAATGTAATTTTTTCATTAAATTGTCCTGAACGAATCTAATGAACGAATGCGATAGATAGATAGATGCAATTATTTCTTATTCTGGTCAACGTGTTTCTGTAAAGTATATTAAAACAATAAAAAGTCCAAGCAACTAAATCTAAATCTACAAAACGCCATCCGTCAGCGCAGAAATATTCATCTAATATAATAATAATTTTAATATTCATCTCCTTTTTAACATTTTTTTAACCTTTTGGAGCATTAGCTCCAAAATATTTGAAAGATCATTTTCATTTCCTTCATCCTCCAGGTTCCCCTTGTCGTCCTTCCATATCTGCTCTATTACGTTTTCCTACTCATAGCTCCAGTTCTTATTCCCACTCCTTCGCAGTGCATGCTAAAAGGCTATGGAACTCCCTTCCCCTTGACATAAATCCATAACCTCTTTTAAAAATAGTTTAAAACTTTTTAACTCCTATAGTCCATAATGGTAGCACCTGTTGTCATAACTTGACTATTATTAGGTATAACATTTATACTATTTTTTTCTTTTTTGTTACTGCAATATTTATTTATTAGTATTAAGTCAATTTGTATATGCAGTGGTTCATAATTTGAACTAAGATTTTTTTGTATCTCTTTAATCTGAAGCTAATAATAACACTTTTTATTTTGTATTGTTTTTTATCTTTCTTAGGTTAGCTGTAAGATATCTCTTTTTATAGATAGGCTCGCATTTTGTATTCTCGAATTATATTCAATTACGAGTACAATAAAGTGTTTTACACTTAAATAAATGAAATAAATAAACGCTTTCGTTGGCTTACGTATACTTTATTTAATAAAAGCACATGAATTATTTAGTTTGCTTGTACCCAAATTCTTAGGTCTAGACCCTGTGAAAATTTTCTAGATGATTATTAAATAATCTGCTTCTTACGTTTTTTTTTTCTGTTATGAATTGTCTGTAACCAAATGGTGTAAAGGCAACTTATAACATTCAGATACTTAAACAACTTAGGCAAGATGTTATTAATGTGTCTCCTACAAAACTGCCACTAACATTAATTCTGACTATTTGCCCATTGTAACCCAACGAATCCATTCACCGGCTTTGATCCGTCTGTATCACAAACACATCACCATGTTACGAATGGTTACGTAGAAGTAAGTTGGAGCGAAGTCACAAACCTTCACATTAATTACCGCGTTACGGACGTACTCAAGGCAAGCGTTTAAGCGTTTGCCTCAATAGAAACCTGTGATACTAATGGAACTATCGACATTTATTTGGAAAAAGTTTACTACACTAGACCATTTTTAAAAGTTTTATTTTTAAAGGTATAAAACAATTTTTTTTTTGGAATGACTAATGTGTTGCTAACCTCGCGGTTTTTACAACTTCACCGGGCTTTGTGGGCCGAGCAGAGTGCTCAGTCCGAGACATCATTATTTAGATGGATTGGACTGTTCCCTACAACGCCAGCAACAAGGGCTGTCACCCAGGAGACCGTACCTCGACTTGGTGTTGCGTTCTGGTTACAGGGTGGACTAGGTGGAAGAATAGTGGCAGCTCGTCGCTCCGCGTTAGGCGCCGGGTGCAAGAGAGGTCTTCGTCGCCTAGACCGGCGGCGACGGTCTAGTGTAGTGTCTTATGAATTTGTGTTCCGGTTGGGATTGGGAGGGAGGCTCGCGTTTGCCGCGGTTATTGGATCCGGTGGATC
>NJDC01000684.1:158842-209876 GCA_002245475.1 Calephelis virginiensis | reverse complement strand
TTGCCACAACGGTTACACTGCTTACGCGGAATTAGCAAAATAAAGGCTTATTTTACATCTTTTATAATGGATTTCCGCAAAGTAACGCCTGATTCAATAAAATATGTAATGTGTTCGACCGTATCAGTAGTCTTCGTGGCGGATGAAGTCATGTGCAGTCAGCCAGTTTGCATGCTTCTCGCTCTATGGTCTAAATACCCAGGGCCTGTTATGGAATATAGTATGAATATCAGGTTCCAGAAGGTCCGTGACCACTGTGTTTTGATTTGATACACAATCGTGTTCGTTTTTATGCCTTTCTCACAAATGTGTATCTCAGTTAAGCCCCAAGAAGAGACTCCTAACCAAACCATGACTGAAGATGGAAAATGGCCTCGCTGTTCACGTGGAACACAGAGGCTTCCTTCGTCACTGCTGTAGGCGTACACCTTATCATTTCGTTTGTTGTAGCTCTCTTTCACAGTAAAAATGTTTTCATTCGATAAAATAATTTGACGGTGCTTTTTTCCTGCATACTGCTTCAACAAAACGGGGGATCTCTTCAGTCTCATGTCTATTAGGAGCGCATCCAAGCGATGAATCTGTTTTTCTTTGATAAGCTCGTAGTCCTAAGTCTTCATTCAACACCCTTCTCACCGTGGTTTTGCTTAACCCCATCTGAAACGCTAACAGTTTCTGCCTGCGGATGGGATTTCTTTGAATTCGCGCCTTTACAGATTTTACCACTGCTGATGTCGTAACAGAGTAAGAGCGACCGCTTTCTCTTCTGTCTTCCAAACTTGAGTACTCATTATATTGTTTGTTAGTACGATAAATGAATATTCTAGTTAAAGTCAAATTTTTCAGTATCTCGAAAATTTGAGTTGATGTGTAACCACGATTTGAGTTAGTGCAGCGCTATAACCGCGGCACGGTCTTCTTTAAGCGTCCACACCTTATTTAAAACACGTTAAATAAGAATAAATATACGTACTTAATTTCATAAAAAAATCTAAATTCACATTAAGAACATTTTTTGTAGCCTGCATTTTTAATTAAAAAGTATTTATAGTGCGATAGAACTTATAACCCGACTAAGTATATAAAAATGTAATATGCGTATACTTCAAAACTCGGAAACAGTTTCAACTATTTTAATAATTCTTAATACTCAAGAACAGCATACGGGCAAAACGGCGTCGGACAGATAGTATTTAACAAGTACGATTTCCCCTAAATAATGATTGTCGTTAAAGCAAACTATAAATTTACAGATTATGAGTACGGCGGGTAGCTTGCTGCCGCGATACTCCAACTAAGTTGTTATCTACTTAACGAAGTTACATGTCGCAGCCGCTCGGAATTTCCCCAAAAGTGGTTATCCTAATGCGCAATCATTAATTATATTGAACCACTTTAACTTTAAAGGAGTCTGGTTACTTTATTGACATTTCAACAAATTATTAATTTATATGAAATGGCTGCAACTTTTAAGGTTGACGAAGATCTACAACCTTGTACATGCCAGTCACCTGTAGTGTTTTTTATTGCCATTGCCAAACTTTAGTCAAAGTGGAGGGATATTTTAAATTGTGTTTAATCGAATGCAGTTTTCTCATAATGCATTGAAAAAATACTAGCTATTACCCCGAAGCTTTCGAAAACGAAACCAGGCGCAGTCGGGATACGCCATGCGTGTAAATAATGAATTACTTCAATGTTGCACCGGCTTGTCTTATAGCTGCTCTGTTGAACGTTTTAAGAAGAGTAATGATTCAACCATAAAGCTAGATGTGTGGTGAAACGCGTTGTTCAATGAAATAACTATTTGTTCAACTGAACAGCTGTTTTAATGGCTTGGCTGCGATATATATATTTGTCAATAGGATAATAAGTGTCAATAGATCAATTTGAGTGAAACATGGTTTTAAAGTAATGCAGTATTTCTATTTCGTAAGTACATGCATTACACAGCAGTGTTTTTGTACGTATATCCAATATTAAAACCATGTATTAACCGACCTGCAAAAAGGAGGTTCTGTGTTTGTATGTACAGACATATGACTTATGCTACTTACTAAATGGTAGAGTTTCACAGCGACTCGCCCGAATTAGTACCATTGCCTCACCAATTCCTGCCGTCATAGCTTCATTGGTGGCCGTTGATGTCTTGAGTTTCGAAGGATAAGGTAGCGGGTATACTTACTTTTGCTCGAGGCCCAACATCCCAGTCTCGGGTTGTCAACGCATCATTACCACTTTGATGTGTGTAGGCTAAGTAAATAAATCCGTCTGCTCGTTTGCCTTCTTATATCATAAAGAAAACCTTTTTTTTTGCATGTTGTTTTGTAGATCATGTCGGTAAACCACCTCTACGATTGTACAAGAAATCTAACATCCCGGCCGTAACGACTCACCTGTAATATCTATGGTGTCTACAGGCCACAGCTGTCTCTTACTTCATCTGGAGTCCCGTATACATAAAACAAAGAACCCTTAGTGCGAAAGGGTTCACTTTAGTTGTGGTTCCATATTTTTTTCCATATCAAAGCAGCGGCTTAGATGTTTCCAAGATCATTACTTCATTGCTAAAGTCACACAAAAGTCGGTTGTTTCCGTTTTTGTTAAAAAACGCATGTGAATCCGCTGGGCTAGTTGTAAACCAAGGCTAGCAACGTAAATATTTATGTTTTGTTATAGATGTATCTTCATGTCAAGTCCCCTACGTAGGCAGAAAGTATCGAGTGCCAAATCTGATGATCCTTGCAGAACTTTCTGGCTTCTTTCACATAATGCCTAATCCCTTTTCATACAATGACGCCAGTTTTGAAGAATCTTGACACGACACTCGGATAATACCCGAGTGATCTGATCGTGGAATGTCAACCTTGGTTTCCCCGGGTACTCACATTCATCCACATTTGCATTGTATATCTGCTTTGTCAATCTTATGTCTACCATTTTTTTTTCACATGACCGAACCAGTAAAGCCCTTTCTCATTTCAATACTAGCATCTTCTTTCAATTCCTCAACATCTCGGATCACACGGACATAAAACACTTTTGATCCCATTCGACTGCGAAACAACTAGAAAAACAGCATTTAAAATTTTCCCGTATAAGATGAACGAGTGAACCTAAATTCACCGGAACAGCTAGTCAGTAATATTATTTGATCCTTAAACGGCGTTTAAGACATTCAACGAAAAAAGTTGTGGATTGGAAAATCTTGGATCTTGTACCACGATATTGCGCCTTAGCACAAAGCTATCATTGTCAATGAATTTTGACCAAACACTCAACAAATATAATCAAGCCATGGTGGTTCCAAATTCACTATGTGTACGTCATGTTGACTATCATTGGAAGACAGCAAGGAGATTTCGCTGCGAAAACTAAACTTAATTCTAGAAACAGAACATAGAAATGTTTTGATGATTAATTTTATGCGCTGGCGAAAGTGGTGTAGGAGGAGGTGTATAGTTTCTGAAGGAGCATACATTGAAAATTTAGTATGAATTTTGAAATTTTGATGAATTACATCATCATTTTCATTACATCGTCATTGTATATTAAGATATAGGTATAACGAAAACTATTCAATGTCTCGTGTGATCTGATTTGGCCGGTCACATTCAAGGCAGAAATAAGCGGGGAGAGACAACCGATCACAATATAATTATAAGCTTTAGAATAAGCTTTTCCTTTATGTATATGTTTTCATAACAAATTTCCGAAGCTTGTATAAAAAAGGTTATTATAATATTACAGAATATCTAGATGACAACAGTGTTTGCTCCGAATTGACCTTTACAAATATAATCGTATTAAAAATATAAAAAAGGTAAGTCCGCTGAGTTTTTCTCACCGAATCTTTTCTGCGAGACACCACGTTTCGATCCGGTGGTATCTTTAATTTTATAAAATTACGTAAACGCGCCGCTGTACGATCTATGTGAAATAAATGTTTATCAATTTAATTAATTTTAGTCACATATGAAATCGCAGACATCGTTAACCTTCTAAGCGCCTAAATTAATACTACTTTTTAATTTTTGTTTCTTCTGAAGTTACATCAATAGCATTAACTCAATAAAATATGTAGATTTAAACAAATTGCGACGATCAAACGATTGCAATAACGTTTCAAAATCAAAACTGTAAGATTTTTTATTCAGTTTGAGGTTATTTTCTGATTACACCAGGTTTCTTCAATCCGTTCTAAGCTAATGAAACTTTTTACTTAGTTCTAGGTTAGGGCAATTGAATTAATTTCACAAATAAATTTGTGTCGTCAAGTTCGTTTAGGTCTACCTTTGTCGTACTTTCCAGTGCTAAATTTGTAATATTAAGCTCTCCGTAAAGTGTGGCCTTTTTTTTCACAACATTTCTTCTTACTTCGTTTTGCGTTCAAATGAATTACAATTTCATTTGAAAGTGTGTTTACCGAGTCGGTACCTCTTACCATCAGGGGTACTGACTGCTTATCTCAATTGTAAAAAAAATATTAAAAATTTGTTTTGAGGTTAAACATTTGCTTCGCGCCAAGAACATTTTCCATAACACCTCCTTAACATCTTTGGTGACGCCAATATATGTCTTATCATCAGAAAATTGGTTTTCTTGATTTTCTTTCTATATTATAATTCCCTAACCAGAGGATGTAGCAATATCAATCTCAATTCATTTAGATATGTAAAGGCGTATTTTGTATTTAGAGAAATAAAAATGTTACATGAGGTCATGAAAGGAGGGGAAAGATAAGAGTGATAATCCTATGTAAACCTCCTATCTTGCTTATCATATTAAGTTGCGATATCGCCTGCGAAACTATACCAATTAGTAGAATGTCACGGTGTTAGTGACAGTAAGCCTATGGTCCCTTTTACGAGCTGCCTGGCAGGAGGGCTGATGATCCATTCTGTAAAGGCGCCCGGAACAACACGGGGAGATACGACGACACGAATAGGTAAAGCGGAAGAGCTCCATCAAGTTGCTGCATGGCACTCTCATCACTGATTTTGTTGATAAAGAGGCAGTTCAGTCCTATTCTATATTGGGGACTTCTGCCAACACGAGAACACTAATCGCTTATAATTTCATGGAAAGACATTTCGTTAAAAATCTATATTTTTTATATAAACTGTTAACGAACAACTTCATGGCTCTCCTGATAGTAAAAGATAAACGTGGCCGAAATTTTAGACATAATATCATGTAAGTCTAGCGGCTTCCCTACCCTCTGGAATAGAACATGATTTGAGTCATTATAATGGTAGGTATAGGTAAGAATAAGCAATACGGAAAAATGTTTGTAAATATATTTTAGTCACAAATTATTTTTAAATTGTTGTTTTGTTTTTATTTTTAATTGTTTGGTCCCCCTTATTCCTGTGACAATACAATAAATTAAGTTACATTAAATATGTATGTTTTTTGAATATATCAACCAATTGGTTTGATTAATTTTTTAAATCTATTGGTATATATACTGAGGTAAACATGCAGTCATTGGACAGTTTAACTCATACACATACTAGTTATGTTAACAAAAATAGCAATCAATTCACAATATCGTTTTACATAGCTATTTCAATCTTTGGACACTAACATTAATAAAAATTTACTTATAGCGAAATGCTCTATCTTTATGGAGGCATCACCATTGATTTTTCAATCTACCAAAAGTATTTTCAATTACTACTCTTGTAGACATATGTTTGTGATTATGTGCCAAGAGCTGGATCAGCAAACGGTGTCATTAGCCATGGCCGCTGTGGGTAACCAGTCACCTGAAATATAAAACATTTTTATTAAATATAACAATAATTAATGTGTTTTGGATTCAAACAAACAGGAGCGGCATTTTATGGCTAATAATTATTTAAATGAATGGACAATGTATTTTAGATTGTTCAACCACTTGTTGGACTAATGTTTTGGTCAACAATGCAATCATATGGATGTAAAAGAATCATACGTTCACAAGACATTAAGATGATTTAGGTAGTAGTCCTACCCATTCAACAGATACCTTAACTTAAACTTGTAGTTAACCAGATACCTTACCTTTATTTAAAATAACAAACCATTATGTAATCAGTAAGTGGTAGGTCAAAAGTTGACCTTAAAAACTTCTAGTAGGTTTAGGTATATGTGTTGAGAAAGTTATGCAAATATCTGTATATACTATATAGTCTTTCTATATGGAAGTTGTATACAATATGTTTATATATAATATTATCACACTAATAAGTTTGTACCGAAAAGTCAAACTGTTTCACCATGTTGATTACTTTTGACTAATTCGCTGTCTAGCTGATTGTGTTGATGGAAAAACAAAGTGTTTTACTAGATCATTTGAATGTGTGAGAGCTTTAGCCACTTCTTATATACAGACACTGCACACCTTTTGCGAGCAATGTGTGGCTACACTGACAGGTCTTTGATATCAACTCGAAGCTTATTAAAAAAATAGAGCAGTAAGTACCCAAAAAAAATGTTAGTTAAAGTAAATTGTTAGAACCGTACTTACTATACATTAATTTATGTCACTAAAAGTAAATTAAGTTGCTGATATTTATAACTTATCTTTTCTTTAAAACTAGTCGAGAAGATTTTAAAAAAGTCAACCGGTGCAACTCTTGGCAGAGAAAATGAAAAGCTTCTTTAGACAAACCATATCCTTTTCAAAAACTCTGTCTCAGCCAGACCCTCTACAAGGTCGAAGGAGACTCGGTTGCTTTTACTTAGAGTTCGGACGCTTAACCGCTCATCTTGCTTAAGAAGCTTGTAGCATTTGCTAAGCCAAAAAATAGCGAGCAATCATCACCTTATATTTCTCAAAACACTTTGAAGACAATAATTATTCGCTTAATATTATTAATTTTAACTTATTTAGAATACTTAAAAAATTGGAATTCAAGTTTCCACTTCTCACTGACAAAACATCAACCGAAAGAACTTGACAGTAATAAATTACTGCGTTGGCGTATTCGAATATCATAAACGTGCGTTTCTACGTAAAACTGCCAAAAAACTCGCAAAATAGACGAAACACGAGACGAAAGCCGTCACGTTTACACAAAATTTAGCGTTTTTGCCATAACACCAGCAATAAAGTTTGCGATAGTGGCCACTAGAGGCGCTGTTCAAAACCCTATACAAATTTGAGTTAAAAAAGTAAGCTCGATGGAAAGTGAAAACAACTTGTGACCAATACACTCAGGCAGTGTTACCAACCCTACTCTTTTAACAGTATATTTACTGTTTTTAACCTGACAAGTGTTTTCTGTTTTAGTACAATTTTCTACTGTGTTTTGCTCTGGTGTCAAAAATATAATTTTATTGCGATTAGACAATTTGTGAGATTTTATGCTATTTGTAGAACAAGCTTGATTTTTATGACAAGATTTATAAATGAATGATTCATTTTAAAATGATAAAATGATTACAAATTTTTTGAGTATCAGTTTATACTGAGTTATATATTTAAATTTGTTCTATTTATTATTTCGAAATTATATTTTGAAATGGAGTTTTAATTATATCCCATGAAGCTTTACACTTATTACAAGACTGTTCATTGTATTTTAACAATGCATGTTCCTGAGATTCTAGTACATGTTTAGATAATAACTTTTTTATAATGTATTTAGTATCTTCAGTATCTTCACGCCCATATCCCCGAAGAGGTAGGCAGAGGTACAACCAAGGCACCCACGACTTGCCGAACACACTAAGTCCCACAATGTGATAGGTGGCAAGCCTATCGCCAACCGGACACATATCCTATCCCGAGCAACATTTTTTTTTATTAGAAAATTGGAAAAACCCAATTTTCTTTTTGTTGCCCAACCCGGGATCCGAACCCGGGACCTCATGCAGTTGAGTCCAACAACTGAACCGCTAGACCACAGAGGCGATACAGATATAATGTATGTAGCTAATCTTATTTCCCTTTTCGTCAAATTGGGAATAACAATAATTTAAATACAAGTAACGTTTTAGTTCACAACACTTTAAAAGACCTTTAGACAGCCTTTTGTTTTTTATTGGCTTGTTCGACAGCTTAATTTGAATTTTTGGAAAACGTAATTCATATAATAGCATAAAAGTATCATTGAATTCATCTAAAGCCTCTTCACAATTATCACAAGTAAGAACTTCATTAAAACTTAAACATGACAGACATTCATAGAACTTATTATTAGTATTTTTTTGTTTAAATAACCGCTTTGTTGCAAACTCAAAAGTACGCTTTAGTTTACAATATGAAACTGACTTTATGTCTACTTGCATACTTTGTTCTGTTCCATGGTCAGATAAACCAAGAATGTGAGTGTCAGAGCAAACATTATCTAAATTGCTAGCAATTGCATCCAAACATACAAGTTTCCTTGTAGGTTTAAAAATTTGTTGACATAAATTATTATTTTCTAAAATGCTTATTAATTTTTTTTGATTATTGTTGGTCGATTATAAAAGGTCTACATTTCAATCTTCACAAATAAAAAAATCTTTTCAGAATTTTTAATAATATTTTCTAATAGCAATTCCAAATTATTAAGAAAAGATATCTACATTTGAACTAGGAGTACGATATATACAAATTACTATTATAGTTTATTATCTCCAAAGCACAGCATTGGAAAGAGAATGGTATGTGCATTTGTTAATCCAAAGTTTTTAAATGGAGTTTTTTACTTACTCATATCCATGTGCCACCACGATGCTAGTTATTGTGTGAGAAATAAGAAGTCGTATAGTATTGAACAAGTTTTAAATTTTGTTTAGAAACTAAAATCGTTTCAGAAAGATAAATAACATATATTTTTATTTTAGCACTTGCCCTGTGCTTGGGATAAACTTTCTATAAATTTTAAAGAAAGAAAAATTTCGCCCCAGCGGGTTAGAAAGGAATTAAAAATTTCGCCACGGGACTTGAATCCTCAGTAGCTCAATTGGTTAGAGCATTCGTCGGCTTGAGACGAAAGGTTACAGGTTCAAATCCTGTCTGGGGCGAAATTTTTTCTTTCTTTAAAATTTATAGTAAATAACATATACTTTTCCTGTACAGTCTCCGAGTTCACTAACAGCGGCTTAAAGAGAATCACGTTTATTTAATGCACCAGCAATGTTTTGATGCAGTAATCTAAATTTATTAACGTGAAAACTGATTATTATTATTTATCTTTAGTGATTTATTACATGCTTTTTGTCTGAAGTAGTAGAATCAGAATCCGGATCAGAAAAATCTTTATTCACTTGAACCATACAAGTGGTATTTGTGCGCGTCGACATTTTTTTTAAACTACCACCGGATCGGAATCGCGGCCACACACTAAGAAGATCCGGCGAAAGAAACTCAGCGGGCTTGTCTTTTTTCTATAATAATAATTGCAATATAAACTAGACTAAAAATATAAATTACAATCTTACTTTTACTTAAATAAAAGGTACAACAAATCACATTAGAAATTTTAGTGGGAGATTGAAAACTCTATCCCCAAGCATGTTCATCTTCCAAATACTCTGAGTTTTGCTTTTATACATTTTTTAAACTTATTTAAAGTATGGTATAGTAACTTTTCTTACTCTAGTATCAGAAACTATTTTCTGTTCTGTCCGTTTAAGAAAAAAAAATTCTTTAAACTAAAATAAAATGAAATAATAGGGTGTAGTCTCTTTTTTAAAACTTTTAGAAACAAAATTAGTACATTGAATATTGTATTTTGCTATGTAGCAAAAAGTAATAAAACTATACGCATAGTGTGCTTTTATTATCGCACATTTACTATCAGTATAAAAGAACACTGATAATTAATTAATTAAAGCAATTTGTGCAAAATTATTCCCTCAGCAAAGTATCCAAAATGTGCTACGTTAATTTTCAAGTTTTCACTTCTGCCGGCACTTTCTGATTGCAGTCCAGTGAATTTTTAGTCGGTCTACAGCAATTGTACTAATAGAATATATTACTGGCACAGAAGTTAGGTATTCTCAAACTTTAGTCACAATCCGTTACTGTGTAACGAGATCTTAGACAAACGCGTCAACTATCTACTTCGTTATATTTTGACAATGTCGCCATGTCTGGCGGGATATAAGAGTAAATCAATAGGGGTTCCACACGGATTAAAACATTGGTTTGCAACCTTACCCAACGTAGATTTAATCCAAATTTTGATTTGACCATAGATGGGGCGCCCGTGTTTCCATCGACAGGGCTAATTTCATCGAACCCGGTTATATTCCAAGTATAAACTAGCATGTTACTTTTGGATAGTCGTATTTACATTTCACCAAATGTTTATTCGTGTAATAAGAAGTTATATTCTCATAAAAAATGTTGCTCGAGATTGGATACGCGCCCGGTTGGCGATAGACTTGTCACCTATCACATTGTGGAACTTAGTGTCTTCGGCTAATCGTGGGTGCCTTGGTTGTGCTTCTGCCTTCCTTTTTGGGGATATGGTCATGAAATATATGCAATAAATTATTTTTATTCATAAATAGCATATGATTTATTAAATGACAAAAAAACAACAAAAATAGTCAGTGTTACTTTTGACAAAAGCACAGTATATTTTTTTAATGTCTGGATATCAATGTAGCATTTTTACATACCTACGTCTTACGTCCTACTTATATTAAAGCCGAATGGCTTAAATGCTTTAATATTAATTGCTTCAGCATGAATCAGAATCAGAACCAGAAAAAAAATTACCCACGTGAACCATACAAGTGGTATTTGTGCGCGTCGATATTTTTATAAATTACCACCGGATCGGAATCGCGGCCACACACTCACTGAGAATACACACATACACTGAGAAATTCTACTTTTTTGTTAAGGTTAAAATTTTTATTTAAAATTAAAATTTTTAAATTGAAAACTTCTTTAGCGGCGTTTTTTCGAATGGGTAAAAACTTCTGAACTCGCAACAAGACACGTGACCTGAAATTTCGTAAGACGAAAATTCGTAAGACAGAGCAGGGCGAATAATAAAAAATGAATATTGTATCCTATCACATAAATGATAGTACTTTCATACCGATAATTAAAGCAATTTGTGCAAAATCATTCCCTTACCATTCCAACTATTCAAATATCAAAAATGCGCAACGTTAATATTCAAGTTGTCACTTCTGCCGGCACTCCCGGAGTGCAACCCGCCTTTTTTTTGTTAAAATGTTATTGGATAAGAAGACTCCCTTGACAGTCTTGATACCCCTTTAGACATACTCTATTTCACAAAAAGTATTGACTATAATGGATCTACTATATAAGAAGCGGCATGTGGAGTGCAAAATTAAAAAAAAAACAGATTTAACATCCTGCGTTTTACATCGGTTGAGAAATATCTGATACATACTTTTTTGTATAACGTTTATTTTTTCTATTTTTCAGATAAGCATCTCGAAAATCTTCAACAACGAAGTCTGAGTAATAAATAGACTGCAAAAGTGTAAAAAAGTAGATAATGGTAAAAATTGGACAGTAATGTGTGTGGTGGCGAGCGAGGAAGGCAGGACACGTTGAGCGTGGATGGTGTCGTGTGGGCGGGCATGGCGCGGTGCGGGGGGTGGGCGGCGCGGCGGTGAGGATGGGCGAGATGTGCGCGCAGTTGGTGCCGGCGCTCGTGGCGTTCGCGGCGCTCGTGGCGTCCGCCGTGTCGACGTCGGCGGCGCACGAGTTGCGCGTGCTGCAGCCGGACGCACGTTCTGCGTTCTATGTCGGCATCGCCGCGCCGCCCTCAGCTGCCGCCCTCGTGCACGCTTTCAATCGCACCCTAAGCGAAACTTCACAGTACTCTCTCGCCGGCGAGTATCCACATTTGCGCAACATCACGCTCTTGCCACTTTACATAGAGCTACCAGAAGATGAAAGGTAAGTTTTTGAATTACCTATGTCTTAGATCATATAATTCACTAAAATATCTCCCTCACTTGAATAAAAACGGTTACAAGGTGGTGGTCTAGGTGGTCGAGTTTCGCAGTGACTCCCTGGGATTGGTGCCACCGCCTTACCTATTCTTGCCGCAATAATGTCAGTGCTTCATCGTCATCATCATCAGCCGGAGGACGTCCAATGCTAGACATGGGCCTCCCCCAAAGAGTGTCACTAGTCATGGCCACCAGCCGCTTGTATCCAGCGACTCCCCGCGACTTTCCCCAGGTGATCAGTCCACCGTTCAACTAAATAGTAAGCAAATGTATAAATTTGAAATCCGTTATTGTTCAAATTCAAATAACTGAAACTTTTAATTGTCTAATTTTTTTGACATTCTTCTTCTTCATTTGATATTCACTAGACTAATAATTGTAATACATTTTAAATAAAACTTTTTCTTTTATATTTGAAATAACGTATCATGATTATACATGATTACAATATCTTTAGTAAAAAACGAAAAATAACCTTTAGGCGGACGTAAGATCCTTAAACCAAGGTAGATTTTTAGCCCGGCTACGTCCCACTTTCTGAACTGTTAAAGACTCAGAAAATGAAACATGCTTATGATCTAAAACATATATTTAACTCACATTATTATCACAACTCAACATTTAAGGCTTACCTTAGCACACTTAATTAGACACTGGCTTACACATAACACAAATGTTTGGCCCTACCTGCTCCCGACGACATGTAATGCTGAGATTATATAGTAATACTACAAATTACATAATGGCCGCCACCGATATGGATCACTTATATTCAACTCGGATCGATAGCGGTGTTGCCACTTATTCTACGTTTACATTGTCATAGACAATTAAGGTTTCGGACAATCGTTTGTATTTTCTCTCAGGTACCCCCGTGTCACGTTTTTCTGTGGTTACAAGTATTTTATAGTAAATTGTACCTAATACTCAGATATAGCCATAGTTAACGCCAAAATTCATACAATATTATATTATGTAATACGTGTTCATTTATCCCAATTTCACCATCGGTTTCTGTATAACTATATATTGAATTTTCGTAAACCCCACATACAATTTTTATTATTACCAATTTATCATAATCACAAATGCCATCTTTAATTTTAAAGCCAATGGCATCATCTAGAAAATAATAAAATATGTGACATCACTGAGATGGCAGCTGTTTTAATTTTTTTATTTTTTTAAAGTAACATACATGTTTTGAACGTCATTTTTAGTTTTGTATTATATCATTACGTTTTTTTGCTATTACTAAATAGCTTATTGATTAATAATTTATAAATGTTATGTTAATAATACCCTTTTTCTAGACATTTTTTTAATTATCCGTGATTTAATTTTATCAAAACAAATTGAAATGTTAACAAATAAATAAACAAAAATTAAATACCTATGTATATGCCTATGTAGTATAGGTTTCGAACTATGAATAATCGAAAGAAGAAAAATATATCTGAACATTATAAATTTGCACTAAACTAACAAATACCAAAATGTCATTCTCATTAACGTGTCGAACTTTTAAACAAAACATTATTAGTCATTAAAATTATACTTATAATTATATGTCATTTAATACATAACATATAAGAACACAACCTTAAACATTTAATTACTAGGCATATGTTTAATAAGTAACTAGGTGATTCTCAATACAGAAATGTTTATAAAATAAATATTCAGCAGAAATAAATAAAAATGTAAATAAAATCACAATATTAACAAAATAAATAAATTCCCCATAACAACAATTTCAAAATTGTTTGTACTAAATTTAAAGTCAAAAAATTCATTAAAATTATTGACATTGACAAAAAGAAATAAAATACAATAGAACAATGATAAAATTATTAAAAAAAGATTCAAAGTTTTGTACAAATACCTCTATTAGAATCATTTCAAATAGACATGTACCGTTCGTCGTTAAAACAAAAAATATATATGAATTCATCAAAATTATTAATTAAGTTTAATTGAAAAAAGTTAAGATTTATTAAAAAAAATAACAAATAAAAGGTGAATAATAATCATCGATTTTAATCTTACTGTTACACTTAAGTACTACTTACAAGCTACAGGAGGTAGAACACACCAATTCTATACTATATGCTAATATTTTGGCAATAATATTTTTAAATTTACTGTTTACATTAACCAGCGTGTTGGTATGAAAAGGGTAATGAATGTAAAGGGAGCCAGACACGTGTGTCAGGATCGTGAAGTCTGGCACTCTATACTCTCTGCCTACCCCGTAAGGGATATGTATATATGTCTGTACTGTTTAGATGCAAATATTTAGTCACGAATTTCTTTTCTACAAATTTATTTGTGTCAAAGAAAGACAGCAGTTTGCTTTGATTCGATATTAAATTGTATAAAAAGGTATTATTATGGAAAGTATGTTTATTTTTAAAGCCTCTTACGTTTTTTCGCTAAGCCTCTTACGTAAGTTACTATGGCCGGCTCTAAACGGAATACGACTGACTACCTATCCTCGAAACTATATTATCTCTTACAGTCACTATGGTATTGACGAAAAGGCAATGCTCGCCTCTTACGAGAAGTTTGGTAATTATGTAAGCATGTGGCTCGGCGAACCAAGGAACTATCACATTTAAAATTGGAAATCACGCACCTAGTTTATATCCGTATCAAAATTTGCTACCCTCACAAACTCGTAATTCTTACACTTTACTAGATACATTAATACGCGTAGTGATATAGATAAAAAAGCAAATTACAAATATGTCGGAAGGTCATATGCGAGTTGCAGACACAGTGATATGACGTGTAGTATGTCATTTAGTATAGAGCAGCTAACGCAATATCGGTTCGCATACCGTTGCTTCCAGTGTACAGCAGATACGCTGCAGCTGTGGATATTGGTGCGTCACTGTCCTGTGGGCGGGATGTGTCCGTGCACAAGTCTATCGGCTCTCCTACTTTCCATGAACATGACATAGTTACCAAGTCGACAGGAACGGGTGAGGCAGGGAACGTCAAGTTGCTGCAGACCAGTCTACCACCAGTAGTCTTTTTCGTTATTTAACTATAGTGATTTATTCTGGCACTTTTTTAAATTTTAGAGAAGTTTAAATATGTACGTCAGTCGTGACTTGAATTAGTTTTATTGGATAAGGTACTTATCTTAGTGATCTACACTTATTACAAAAAATGTTTATTCGCCGTGTGAGCAACTTTAAGTCTTTCCACTTTGTCCTGTTCTTTAATGTTTTTCAATGTTTTGTTTTCAATGTTTTTTGTTTTGTTTGGTCCGTGGGACTGGACAGTATACCACCGTATATTGTAAAGGATTGCCGTGAAGTGTTTTTGAAACCTTTATTACACGTTTTTAATCTATTTTTTAATGAAGTCCGCTACCCAGATCGATGGAAAGTCACCAGAGTCATACCGGTCCAGAAAGGTCGTTCAAGCTCTGAAGTTAGTGGCTATAGTTCAGTAGCAGTCCTATCGGCGTTTGCCGAGGTGTTTGAATCAGCGCTACACGGATGTATTTATTCCCAAATTGATTCCCAATTGAATGATGCTCAGCACGGCTTTCGGCCAGGCCGAAGTACGGGAAGTAATCTGTTGACATTTATGGCGCATCTGACACCCGTCATTGATGCTGGAGGGCAGGTGGACTGCGCGTACTTCGATTTTCGGAAATCATTTGACCTAGTTGATAACGATGTCCTACTATCAAAATTAGCAGAGTTTGGTTTTGCTCCGCAATTGCTTAGGTTATTCGCGAGCTACCTTGGTGGACGTCAACAATATGTGGAATATGCTGGATATAAATCTAGACTATATTTTACATATTTTGGAATAAGCCAGGGAAGTAACTTAGGGCCGTTAGAGTTTATATTAATGATTAATAATCTTCCAGTGGCTATTCGCGAGGTGAGGTGCCTACTGTTTGTGGATGACCTTAAGGTTTATCTGCCCATAGCAGCCATTTTGGATGCGAAACGGCTGCAGGAGGACATCAATCGGATCATACAGTGGAGTCAGACCAACGAGCTGTATTTTAATGTAGCTAAGTGCGGTGTGATGAGCTACAGTCGAGCTAGAACTCCATTGTGTTACAACTATGAGATGGAGAATGCGGTAATTCCTCGCGTTAATTGTGTTCGAGACTTGGGCGTGGAATTGGTACTCGAGTTGACGTTTCGTAAACGCATTATAAACATTTGTGATAATTCTAAACGAATTTATGTTTCATTTTGAGAAATTGTAAAGATTTTAACAATGTATTAGTTATTAAAATGCTCTTTAATGCACCAGTGGTCCGCAGTCATCTTGAAATAACCACAATTATTTGGAATCCACATGAGACCAAATACAGTCTCATGTTGGAAAAGATTCAAAATAAATTTACTCGTTTTTTTTATTGTAAAAATTATGGAGTTTACCCCAGGAATCCACTAATGTATCCCAGTTTATTCGTTCTCGAAATGGTCGGGTATAACCGTCTAAGTGTAAGGCGTTATGTGTCGTTGGCGTGCTACGTGTTCCGCGTGTTGCGCGGGCAGCTGCACCATCCAGAAGTACTGTGGGAGCTGCGGCTGTGCGTGCCCACCGTGGGCGCACGCCGTCGCCCTCCTACGCTAAGAGTCCCCGCGGCTAGGACTAATTTACTGAAGTTCGCTCCGTTGTCGTGCGCTATCCGTCTTATAAATTAAATTGCAGTAGAAATATATATTTTTATTTGTAGCCTAGCTATTCACAGAACTCGCACAAACCTACATGGAAAGGCAATGTATTAATTATTAAATTGTTATTATATTTCTAACTCACAATGTCGTTTTGGGGAAACCTGTAAAGATTTTGTGAATTTGTTCTCAATAAATAAATAAATAAATGTTATTTGTGGAAATATAAATTATGTAACAGTGATAGGATATTTGTGAACTAGTAATATGCTCCACTTAAGTTAGGTTGTTCGAAAACTACAATTATACTCCATGCAAAAGCATTTTCAGGCGTTATTTAAATTTTAAAATTAGTGCTATTATAATCTCTTTTACAACAGCTGCAGTGTGATTGCCGAAGAGATTTTTCATTTACTTGAAAGCCGATAGTTTGACATGTGTTATGATCAGATAAATTTAAGTTATGAGTCGTAGTATCAGGTTTTGCAATGTTGCTAATAATGTAATCTTTATACGAGTTTAGTTCTTTAGGTTTTTTATATAAGTTTAAAAGTTATAGCTGTCTAATAAATTGAATTCATTACAAATTTTATTGTTTGGTACAACTGAGCTGATCTGATGATGGAGCTCGAAGATAGAATACGTAACCCTGGAACGCCTACTGGTAAAACCATCAAGTTTGGACTCATTTGGTTGGCATTAACTAGACCCAACTGTCACCGTTTCCAAGCCTAGGTAGTCAGAAGAAGAAATGGCGAAACAAACTCCCCGGCAACCAAGAATATATTATTTTCTATGACATTTATGTTAAGTATAAAAAATACCATTTAAACTTTTCTGCTAAACAAAATAGTTTACACTAGAGAAAGCTTTATAGCAACAAGCCAATTAGCCTCTTTCGAAATATTTTTAGAGACAGTGATTTAATCCTTTGCATGACGGAACGCGGATCCACGCAATCCTGTTATACCGCAGCGTTAAAGTCGCGGCATACTAGAGGTTAAGACTACCAGTAATTTTGTTGCATATACGAGCACAAATTGACAAACAATAAACATTATTTTTATAAACATCAAGTTTTCTCATTATTACTAACTTGTAAGCTTCCAGAAATTTCAACATTTGTTTTAAACAAATAATGAAGTTTTTTACAAATAAATACACATACACACAAACACAGCCAAAATCTATATACATGGTAAACATTTTCAGAGATTTAAAAAGTGCTTTACAAGAATGCAAACTAATCAACACTACATATCGCTCGTATACACTTTTTTGAACTCTTTTAAGAGTTAGGAATCAGGCTAGTTGTAGTTAATCTATCATATACTAATTTATCTAGGTTTAGATTGTATTTAGAAAATGACACTTTTGTTTTGTCAAATGGTTTATTTAAGCTTTGTTTAAAATTTAATTTTAAAGTTGCATTTTTTTGTAAAAGTCAAGAATTTAATAACATAATCTTGATATTCTAGTTCAGTTTTTAGTTTGTTACATCAATATAACTTTTATGTGTGAATTGCCAAACAGTTATCAAAATCAATAAAGGTATTATAGTATAGTCACTATTTGATTTGCAATTAATTATAATTTGTATTTAAGAAGCTCTAAATTTAAATACCTGTTAGTTATTATATAAATATGTTTAGTATTTACTAAACATATTTATATGAAACATATTTATATTACTGAAAAAGTGTAAGTAGCTATATTTATAGCTGCTTACACTTTTTCAGTTTGTCTAATATATCGACGCTAAAAAGCGTAAACGCTGTAACCCTGAAAGTGGGAGCTTTACAGTAGAGCCAAAAAACTTTTGAAAGTTTAGAACACACCTACAAACATGCGGTTTTTAGCAATGTTGTGCAATTTATGGTAACCTAAAAAAGGATCATTATCATATCTTGCTAAAATTCCCTGAACAAAATTTAATAAGGGTTGCAGCAAATGAAGGTTTTTTTTCAGACCTATAAAACGCTGTAACTATATTAAACAAAGTATGGAAGGCTCATTTTGTCATGTTTTTGGAGAAGCAATACTGTCGTAACAAGCACACTCTCTATTTTATTATATTGTAAGCATATTTTGTTTACAGCACTAAAAATAGAGAGTATTCAGTTTTACCAAAATAAAGTGCTGTAACCAATGCTATTCCATTACAATACACTAGTATCAGTAAAACATTGTAACTACGTCAGATGTTGAAATAAAAGACATTTAAAAAGGTTTCAACTTACATTATTATTTGGAACTCTTTCTCTTTGACTACACAATTATGAAATTAAATTATCCGTTTATCCTTTATTACCCTTCTATAATAACATTTTGATTTTTTTTTTGGAAACCTCTTTTATTTTAAATAGAAAACTCATCTATCATGTAGGTATTTTTTTTCTCATTAAACTTTTTCCTGAATTGATCGAACTTAAAGCAGGAGGAGACTTTTTTATGAATGTGAATCTATTTGAGAACCTTAGACATTATTTTGAAAATGATACCGGTTTTTATCCCATTCAACATATTTAAAACACATCATTTGTATAATACGAGCATGTATTACTATTAATTTTGAGTCGGCACAGTAAAACAACTTTCTTTCTCCTAAAGCTATCTTATGAACTTTAACTCTGATCTGCCACACACCTAAACTCCTACCAATCTACCCCTGGAGGATCACCTTCGTTTAATGTGAAGTTACTATCGCTATCATTTGTAATGATACCTAAATGATTTTTTTGGAAACATTCAATGCTCAATTTTTTCTGCGAGTTTTTATATAATAAAGAAACTTCTGTTAGAAGTTGTCAAAATAGTTAAACTACTGTTAATATTTAAAAAAAAGACTTTTGATAAGAGTCTCAAAATCTCAACGGTTACCATTAGAGAGGTAAATAATAAATAAGTAGAATACGCGGGCGAAGCCGCGGCTTACAGTTATTCCTATACAAGTAAAAATGAATCCTGATTGCCGTTGGTAATCGCATCAGGCGTTATTGTATGAACTAGTTTTGCTGCTTATTGTTTTTGTTGTGTTAGTTATCGTTATAGTTAGAAGAACCTAGGAAGAAAAAAACTTGCAGGGAAAGAAAATTGCAGGGAAAGCATGAAAATCAATATATGATTTTTTGCTTACAAATTGTCAATGTTAATCGGTACGAAGTTTGCCAAGTCGGCTAATTCATTACAATATAGCTAAAAACACATCTTGCGCTCTCACGCTAAGAACTCGGCAATAAGTTAGCAACGTCCTTAACATCTATGATGTCTAGGATACGAATATTTCTTACCATCAGTGGAGTATACTGCTCTTAGATCATCTTATAACATAAAAACCCTTCATTCCTATATATTGAAACCTTCTATCTATAAATAAAATCAAATCCTAAATGGAAGTTGCAATTTTACCAATTCTTGTTTTTTGAGTTAGTTGTCGCCAGGAGGAGGTCCATATGAAAAGAGAATAGGAAAACAAATATTATAGTGTTTCACTTACAGTTTGGCCCGTATTGGACCGGGCTCCTTTGCAGAATAGACCATTTGCCTTCCTTGCCAGGTAGCCGCCATGACGTCATGACGTGTTCCGGTGTGGAGGGTAAGGTAGCCGGTAAACTTACTTTTGCTCGAGGCCTAACATCCCGGCTTCAGGTTGGCGACACACCATTACCACCTTAGGTGTCTCTAGGCGGCATGAATTTCTTACTATCAGGAAATTCGTCTGAAGGTTTGCCTTCTAATATCATAAAAAAGCTATTGATCTCAAGCGTTACCTTAAGTTCGTCAGGTCGGCTAGGTTTTAACCGACTCAGAAAAAGCAGGAGGTTTTAAATTTCACTGAACGTTTTTATTTTGTATGTTTGTTACTCGATTACAACGTCAAAAACCTAGGATAGTTGTGGGATTATGATGGTTCAATTTTGAAAAGAGAGGTCATGATTTGTAGATGGTCCTATATTTTTTTTTTCGAAATGACTAATGTTGTATACGTCTGTAGACTATTAGAACATCATCGGGCTAGTAGGCGAGAAGAATGCTCAGTCAGAGATTGAATTATGGTCCCTTATTATTTTGTCATGATCGGCATATAACCCGAGTGTGACTAAAAATGTCGTACCGCATAAACGTAGTAAAATTGGTCATCAGTAAAATTATGATCCATCAAATTGTGCAAGTACCTTCACTCCAAAAACACACCTGTTTTACGGTGGGTTAGAGTAATATAAAGTGTGAGATAATTTCAAAAATCACCAAAAATTTTAAGCTGTGCAAAACTTTTTTTGTCCTAGAGATACGATAGTACGCAGAATTTTTTTCTGATTCTAACGGTGTGAAAAACCTATTTTCGAATTTTCGAGGGTTTCTAGCGTTTACGCTTTCTTGCGTCGATATTGCTAATGTTCATAAAAACAAAATAAGGGCCACAGTCATTAGTGCCAACCGTTATAATGGCATAATTTCTATTACATAAACTTGATAAGTCTCTAAAACTATGCACAATGAATGATGTCTAACAAATGATGAGGTTTCGTTGTTTTCCCGTAGAACAATGAGTATGACTTTTCACCTTTTAATAGTTTAAAGATGAGGCACGTACCCTCTGGTGCGTTTTTTATTTGTTTTATTACTAGGTTTGATTGTTTTTATTCTAATTACAAACATTTAAGAGAATGAATATACACTAACTAACACATGACTATCGGAAACACTGTTTTGCCTTTTAACCGATTCCAGCAACTCGTTTTTCGTGGACTTACTTAAAGATAATGTAGTACGTGAAAGATTTTTTAAAGAAAGTCCAGTGATTTTAAGTTTATTCGTTGCAAATGTTCAAAAATACAAATGTTCTCTTTATCATTGAGCTTTCTTAATAATAATCTCTTTATTTATTGTAGAATTTATTAGTACGTGTAACTAGAAATATAGTAGCAGTTATTAACGAGCGTCATTCAATAAATAGCCTTCGACAAAAAAGGGGAATTTAAGTATGACATGTGTGGATGTGCATGCGTCGACGTGTGTGCATGTGTGTGTTTCAGTTTAGTTTGTCTAGTTTTTTTCTAAATTACCAGAATTATCAATATGTTTTGGATTCAATTCTGAGTGAATACTAAATATAAAATTGATTTACTTCATAAATCCATACGTATGTACATATACACAAACTCACGATTGCAAGCACGCAAGAACTCAGATACACACAACTCTCGAAAAACATTTTTTTTTTTCGGTGTCGGGATCAAACAGTAATGTCAATGGATTACTTCACCAGCGCAATCATATTTCGTTACTAAGTGGTGGTTGCTGTGCAGCAGCTCAGCCGAATCGGCACCAGCGCCGTACCTGACGACACAACGATACTGAAGAATATGTATGTATGTATGGCAGAACGTTACGGTCTGAGTCAGGGCCGAAGAAGGCGACGTGTCAGTAACATCTAAAGGCAAGGAATGTCTTTTACGATCACTATCATTAATAATGTAAAAAAAAACTGTAGCGTAAAATGAATTCTGGGCATACATTTATTGAATTGTGAATCGCAAAATCAATTATAAAAATGTAGCCAAATTCAATCAATTAATTATCAAACTTTTATAATCTGTACATATTATAAAACAAATCTTCCGGCCGCATCTTTCTGTCTGTTCGCGATAAACTCAAAAATGGCTGAACGGTTTTTCATAAGGTTGTGTTATGATTTATAAAGACAAGCAAGGCCTGGCCGAGTCGCTAGTAAGTTTTGTGTTAATAAAGACAAATAAATAAAAAGAATAAGTCACAAGTTTTGATACCACATTTTTTAATTCCTGTATTGTTTGAATGATTGTTTCGACGTTCCAGCATCACGGCAAATAAATGCAGTAAAAGCTTTAGAAACCGACTGCAATTGCAACCGCCTCCCATCTCCTAAAAATATTTTTCAACAAGTTCATAATTGATAAACATTTCCACTAAGGTCAATAAAAAAGAATGCGTCAAACATATTGTTATAACTTCTTTTTAAGAAGTCAGTTAAAATATAATCTAAGCAACACCAAATTGTAACCCTTTTTTTTGCAAAACCAATAAATATAAACATAAACCCCCGTAAAAAGTAATGATCAGCGAAACAATTTTCACCTCGCTTCCATGTGACAGTAGCGAAACGGCCGTGCTTTGGCTTATGTGTAAAGTTGTGGAATTATAGATTGAAAAGTTAGAACGTTTTGAGTGAGAAGCTTGGTTTTACGTGACATCTGATAATTTTTTCCCAGTTCGAACCCAATGGTCTCGTCTTGGCAACATGAAAATGTCTTTGATGGGATTTTATTTCTTTTTGTAAGTTATTTATTACATTGTATTACTACTTGTACATGTTGATTCACTATTTAGTTGAACTGCGGAGAGGCTCATTTAGCATGATGCCACCGCTTCACATACTCCTTCGTAGCTTCCATGCTCTCCGTTGCTGTGTTCCGTCTTCAACGTCCTTTGAGGGCTCGGGTTCTTCAATTCCCAAGTCGAGCAACAAAATAAAAATAGCAAATGTGTATTTTCAATGTCCTATTGGGTTGGATATGTGTCCGGTTGGCGATAGGGCTGCCATCTATCACATTGTGGGACGTGCTGTCTTCGTCTAGTTGTGTGTGCCCTGATTGTGCCTATTCCTACTTCTAATATATCGGCTTATAATCGGTAGGAGTATATAAGGTAGCGGATTCCTACCCGGGCGAGTAATACGCTACTCTAGGTACCACCCAAATCCCAAAGCCTGATACTATTATAAAAGTGAAAGTTTGTATGTTTGTTTGTTTATTTCTTTTTCACGAAAAAACTGCTGACCCTATTTTCATGAAATATGGCACACACATCGAGGGTAACTTGGTTTAACACATAGGATAGTTTTTATCCCGAAAATGGTGCCCGTGGGACCAGTGATGAACCGCTTGGTGCAACGCTGCGGGCAGCAGCTAGTAACAAATAATTATTTTTTACAGCACATAGTCCGGGGCTGCGACCGGTTTACATAGCTTTTGGTCACTAAAGGTACCTATTCTAGTAAGAGATAAAATTATTTTCAGTTTAAACAAATTTAATTATGACGTGATATTTATTATTTAAAATAACATTACTGCTACTCTTACTATACGACACTCTTACAATAATTTTTAATTTAGTTTTATGTAATATTAGAGGTTAGACAGCTGTGGGGTTTTGAAGGAAAAAACATATTTGGGTAGAATATTATTATTTTAATTGTTTTATTGACATAAATTTAAGAATATGTAATCATAGAAATAAAGTTGTCAACCAACCCTACATTGAACAAACCAACATCAATTGTTAAGTTTTAAATAAACAACTTTCTCTGTACGATTTTATTTAGATAAAAGGAAGCACTAAAACATGATAACACCTAAGGATATGTTCGATATAAATACGTGTTACGATTATCTTTGTTTAATTTATTTTATTCAAATGACTTTCTTTGCAAATAGTTTTAAGTATTCGGGGGCAGAAATGAATTCGACGTTGCACCGTTCGCCGAACTGGACGTACGGAGTTTCGTACACGCATTCCATTTCAGCTCTCTCGGCAGATCGTTGGGCAGACGCACTTGTGAAAATTCCTCCAGTCACATTAAAATTTAGTTCTCTAGCTACCTGGAATCTGGAACAAACGACGCTCATTAGTTCACAATGGTAAAGATACGACAATAACAGTGCTAAAGTGAAATGAAAATGAAGATGTTGCAATATGTATGGCGCAAAATGTTGTAATATTTATAAAAATTAATAATTAGTAGAATATAATAGAATATAATTTACTTTTATTCACATTCACCTTACACGAGGCACTTGTGAGGAGTATATATAATACTAAAACTACCACCGGATCGGAACGCCACCACACACTGAAAAGATCCGGCAAGAAACTCAGCGGGCTGTCTTTTTTCCTTGTTCTATACAAATTTATTAGTATTACATCACATATCATTACTAGTAAGAGATTGATATGAGGAGCAATTAATCCGAAGCACTCTTATTCGACAGATATTCAGCAACGGTATAGTAACCTTTTTTATACAATTTCATTTTGACACATTTTTTAAATTTATTTAATGGCAGGTCTTTTATAAAATCGGGAAGTTTATTGTAAAAGCGTATACATTGGCCCATAAAAGAACGACTAACTCTGTGGAGTTTTACCTAGTAGGCACAAGTGGTGATATCCACAATTTAAAAAGTAATTTGCACTTATAAACATAGATGAATTCAAGCGACTGGTATGTATGGCCGAAACCAAACGTAGGAACATTTAGGAGTTTTTTTCACCTAATAACTATGAATAAATACCTAAATGCAATAAAAACAAATTAACCTGGCTCTCAACAGTTCGACCGCGACGCCGTGGCCCCTGTAGTCCGGACGCACGGAAAGTCCAGCTCCCATCAGATACTTGGAGACTTCGTATTTGTCGTAGATTGCTGTTACTTTTATAGCTTCACTAAACATACAAAGGGACAGCAAGCCAGCTTTTGATTTTGGCTAGAAATAAATATTATAATAATTTCATTTTTATATCCAGTATATATAACCTCATATATTTAAAAATCTTGTGTCACGGTGTATGTTGCCGATCAACTCCAAAACTACTGAACCGATTTCAATCAAATTTCACATGTACCCGTATTTTGGTCTAACTTAAAAGATAGGATAGTTATCATCTCAATGATTTACTTATGTCGTGAATGTAAACGAATAAAATGTATTAATTGTTTCTTTACTGTTTAGTTTTATGAAGTTCTCATAAATGGCGGTGTACGCTAGTTCATCGATAAAATTCTTCAATGTTGTTTGACATCTAGGTTGCAAATACAACCAGTAGATGGCGCATTTACCATGGAATATAGTGTAGAATATACCAACTGACATCCCGTCTGGTAGCTCGTAAGAGGTGAATATTATAATTATTTTATTTTTTAACTAACAATTTATTGTACACAAACAAACTTACATAAACTTTAAAACTAAAAGACTTGTAAAGAAGGTCAGCTTATTTCACATAAATAGATTTCTTTCAGCTCACCCAAAAGGGAGCTCATAAAATAACTAAAATGGTAGACTTACAGTGCACAATAAATTAAGTAAGAAACAAAATTGATAACTATACAGCATTTACATATATAATATGTTATATACATCAAACAAAGGGGAAATACAAAAAACAAATGATATGCACAAAAAAAAGAAAAAATAGTAAAAGACCATTAAACGTGCGTACGTAAATACATAATAATAATAACGAAGCTCTACTGGGACCGGTCTGTCATCACGGACTATTTGTCGCCAATAAGCCTGACATCGTGCTGGTAGATCAGTTGGAGCGCCGGGCTTTTCTTGTTGATATCACTGTTCCATGTGACGTTAACCTCGTGAAAGCTGAGAAAGAAAAATTATCAAAATACATAGTCTTGGCTCACGAGGTGACTGACATGTGGGATGTTGATTCAACAACACTTGTCCCGATAGTCGTTTCAGTAAATGGTCTTATAGCGAAGAGTCTCGACCAACATCTTAAGAGACTCGCTCTGCAACCCTGGATCAAGAGCGTATTCAGAAGGCAGCAATTTTGGGTACGGCCCGTATTGTGTGGAGATTCCTCAGTCTGTCTCCCTGACCACTGACGATTTAGTTGTAAGACCACCGTCTCTGGGATACTATTTTTTATGTTTATAATTTTAATTTATTTTTTATTTTAAATGTATAAACTTAGAAAACAAAATGTAATGGTAATAAATGATAATAATAATAATTGGTAGATCAGTTGGAGCGCCTGGCTTCTCTTGTTGATATCACTGGTCCATGTGACGTTAACCTCGTGAAAGCTGAGAAGGAAAAATTATCAAAATACATAGACTTGGCTCACGAGGCGACCGACATGCGGGATGTTGACTCAACAACAATTGTCACGATAGTCGTTTCAGTGAACGGTCTTATAGCTAAGAGTCTCGTCCAACACCTTGAGAGACTCGCTCTGCAACCCTTGGTCAAGAGCCAGATTCAGAAGGCAGCAATTTTGGGTGCGGAGATTCCTCAATCTGTCTCCCTGACAACTGACGGTTTGATTGTAAGATCACCGTCTTTGGGATACTATTTTTATACTTATATTTTTAATATATTTTTTATTTTAAATGTATAAACTTAAAAAAATAAGAAAAAATGTTGATAAATGGTAATAATAATAATAAAGTCTTTATTTGTTTTGAAGTGGTGTACATCAAAGGTCTTATGTTTTTTACATATATTATTTACTATTTTACATTTTCACCTACTTTACCAGTGCAACTGGTATGCAAATTTGAAACAATATTTTAAGTAAATAATAAGTAACTCATATCAAAATTAACTAACCGTATTATTTAGTCCTATTTTTTATTCTACATTTATACTTTTGCTAATATGAATAACGATTACAGAAAATGTTTACACAAGTTCAACAATTAAGAATACGAAGTCAATGATTTAAAATAATTCCCAAGACAAAACAAATAAAAAAAAAATATAAATATTATTTCATTTATTACATTACTCTATTACAATTTGATTGAATAATTAAAATATGTCAATATAGAGTTATTACTAATAAATACATTAATTATATGAAGTTGTTTTTCTAAACACTACATTTATAGAAATTGAATATTTACTCTAGTGTGATAATTCTGATTGCTGACTACTTATTTTCATGTGCGAACAGCTCATTTAAATTATAAAAACATTTTTCCAAGAGCCATTTAGATAATTCTAGCTTACATTTATTTATTGGTAAATTCCTTACTACATTTGGTATTGTATTGAATATTTTTATAGCCATTACATGAACACTTTTGGAGAACATCTTGTTACACTTAGGAATCAATAGTTTTCCGGCATACGTGGTGGGTCTGTGTTTATCTCGTATATTCAATGTAAACAAGTGAAGGTACCTTTTTACAAACAGTACTATATCTTTTATATACATGCAAGGTAGTGGTAATATGTTATATTTTTTAAACAAAAGTCTACAAGTATCTAGCGGTTTTGCATTATGGATTGCTCTTACACTTAGAACTAATTTGACGTAATCGCCTTATTTCATATACAAATTTGTCTATTTCACATAACATATCAATATGTGATTTCCAATTACAGTAGCGGTCGAAATTTTGTCATTTTCATAATTTGTAACATTTTCACATTGCACGAGTAAAGAAGTGTCATCTGCTTATAATATGCTTGGATGTGTCATGACTTTTGGGAGGTCATTGATATATAAAATAAACAGCAGGGGTCCCAATATGCTACCTTGAGGTACCCCAAATCAATTTGTTCGAAAAATTAAATCTGTGACATATTTTAACTCCATTTAAGATTTTACTAATCTCAGTGCACTGCTTTCTATTTTCTAGATAACTTTGTATCCAACGCCATGCATTTCCTCTAACACCATATTTCTCTAACTTATAAAGCAATTTAGTATGTCCTACAAAATGAAAGGCCTTTGTCATGTCTAAAAATACAGAGTTAATTGGCTTCTTAGAATTAAGAGATTCTGTAACGACTTTAGTCAATTGGTAGCACGCTAAGGTTGTAGAGCTGTTATTACGGAATCCAAAATGTTAATTTATTAAAATTTTATTTTTTTCAAGAAAATCATTTAATCACATTGCTTTTTCAAAAATTTTAGCAATCATTCGTATTAGAGTTACTGGTCTATAATTATTAATATTCATTGAATCATTTTTTTACTAGGGCTTGATTATAGACAGTTTAAGTTTTTCTGGAAATACACCATTTTCGAATGACAAATTTATAATATGTACCAATGGTGCACATTTATATTTGTTGCTTTTTAAATAATATCCGTTCTAATTTCGTCATATCCTACCGAGAAGGTATTATTTAGTGATTTGGTTATTTTAAATATTTCATTTGCATCAGTAGGAGAAAGAAACATAAGGTAACATAAGTATTAGTTATCAGATTTTATTTTTGATTTACTTGCACATTCAACAAAAAGATGAATAAAAATTTCAGACAGTTTTTTCTGGTACCTATTTAAATATTTCTATGTATTAGAATCGTTGACTATTTAATACCTACAAGACAAGTTCATAATTTATTTACTTTGGGGTCAGATTTAGTTTGTGTAACTTCTCCAGCGATATTATTTCCTTATTTATTTATAAATATCTGATATACACAAAAGATAAAATATTTATTTATAAATCAAGAAATCTCGACAACTATTGAACTTGTAAACATAAAATTAAACAGAGTGGTAGTTTATAGACACGACATACCAGCTAACAATATTTATTTATGTCAGCTAACGAGCCAGAACTAAAAAAAAGGGAATGAGACCTTTGTTCTGCATCATAAATCCTGCAACGATTGATTCAAAGGGTTTTCAAAAGAGATGATCTCTGAATAAACTCCAACTCTGAATTGTGCCCAACCTTTTAAAATGAAATCTTCTAAGCCCATTCGTAACCTAATGAATCGCAATATAAAGATAGGTACAAAAAAATATTGACGAATTAACAACCATCATCTTTTTGCAGTCGATTAAAAAATAGCAAATTTCGTATCACAATTATAAAAATATAATGTTAAGCATTAAAACTATATTTTTTTACATAAAAATACTACATTTAGTATATTATGGTGCTACAATTATCACGAACTAAATGTTAAAATTGAACCCCCATCGTCGCAGTCTGACATTTATTATCAGAAGAAGGCAAAATTTTTTGTTGAAAATTATCCAGGAAGAGGCATTAATATATTGCTGTGCGTGCACAGAATTCTCGCACCGTTATGCGAGGTATTTCTTAGTAAGAATGTTAAAACGTGTAAAAATAATGCAAATAGTAATTGTTGTCAAATTTATGAATATATAAGAAAATATATAAGAAATTTATGTTGGAATAAATAATACGTAGGCATGTAGTGTTAATTTTAATTCTATGCAATTCTATATTTATGTAAAATATATTGCACTTAAGGCTTTACATCCCGGCTACAGTATAGTGACCTCACCTTAACAATAATGGTAATACAACATAAAGTAGTTTAATTCGGCTCTATTTTTAAATTAAGTACGTACAGCCGAGTGGTACGTCAACGCACGTTAGGGCTCCGCGCCGCCAGTGCTGTAACTAAATCTGCCTATTTGAATTTCTTTGTAGTTTTGTAATCGTAAATATTTTTTTGAAAAAAATAAAAATCGTTTAATGTATACTAAGTAAAATATTAAAAAAATGATTCAAATGTCATCAGGTGGACCTAGACTAGGGTTTCCACCCACTCGGACAATAACATGGATAGATTTGTTCGATTCACCATCCCCAAAAATTTCAAAATTCTTCAAACAAGATTTAGTGTCCACAGGCCAATCCAAGAAGGTCGAATGAAATGATTTGATTGCATAGCGGGCCCCTTTATTAAGAAACAAACAAAAAAAAGTACATAGGTACATTCAGGTACAAATGATTTTAAACCCACAATAATAAAAAAACATTTACCAAAAGTTTTAACGTACCTAGTACATTTTTGATTACTATTAAGGTACAAATTTTGGATTTGAGTGGAATGCCTTTAGGGGTACCTAGTCCAACGTTTTTACCCTCTCAGACCATAGCATGCATCGATTGTATGGGTGACCTCAGAAATCTCTATAGAATTTTGATACAAAAGAAAAAATGATACAATCAGGTACAATGGATACTAAACCCATTCCGATAACAAGATAGTTTTTTTAAGATTTTTGCATAAGGGCCCCAAAGAGACCTCCTTAAATTGTTAAGGTATAAACAAAAACAAATGTTGGTACAATCGGGTATAAACGATTCCATTTCGAAGCCCATTCCGATATAAAAAAACTCATTTTCATTATATGATTTCAAACTTAAATATAGAAGTCAAACAAAAACCTACTTTTTTTGAATTAGGTTAGAAAGTTGAATGTAGCGGAACAGGAGTATGAAAATCGGAAATAATAAGATGGTTGTACCCTTGTCGCGTCATGCTGTTCCTCGCACGAGGGCATGCGACTGAAACTGAAAATTGGAAATCGGCGTATGTCGGAATTTAATTTAATTTTTTGCAAATAAAAGTAGCCCTAGTTACTCCTTAGCTATGTACCAGTGAAAGTCCCGTCAATATCGGTCCAGCTGCTTACAAAATATATTATGTAGCGTGTAAACATGCGAATGTAGTGATAACCGTTTATTTTAATATTACACACATACACTCCAAGTCCAATGTTATTAATTTGCATAGAAAAATGATTTGGTGTGCAAACATTTTAATATTTATAAAAAATATTATTTAAATTTAACTTTAAGCCAATTATGTATATTTATAACTGGTTTAATTATTTATTACAAAAATTTTAAAACTATAATTAAATTTAACCATGTCTACCGTAAACTACCACCGTTTCCAAACCTAGCCAGACAGGAGAAGAAACGGCGAAACAAACTCCTTGGCAACCATAACTTTCATTATATTTTGTTATTAATTATTACAATTATTTTACTATAAATTCTTATATACAAGAAAATCCTTGACATGTTAATATGTTTTCTCTAATAACAAGTCAAATACCTTCCTTCGAAATCTTTTTAATGGAAGTGATTTGAGATTATCAGGAATTTAGTTGTATATACGAACGGACATGCAGTAAACATTGTTTTTTTTTTAAATATTAAGGTTTTTGTTCGGCACATGCAATTTCTCACTGTTCCGAAATAATGAAACATTAATATTTTAGCATTTGTTTTAAACAATCGATATTTTTTTTACAATTCTTTAAGTTTTGCATAATTGTAATTGGTTAACACTACATATGGTGCGTATACACTTCTTTTGTACTCTAAAGATTCTAATTAAATCTACAGAATTTCCCCAAATAGGAATACCATATTGCAAAACCGAATAACATACCCATGATAGGCTAAGAGACATGCATTCAAGTCTGCTACTTCTCTTATTCTTCTCAATACATATACGAAAGTATAAGTTTTATTATAATACAGTACAGTACGTATTAAAAAATACTTTCTAGATCTTGTTCACGCCAATTTTCCTTGGCAGCTTACGCGGTGATTTACATCATAATATATATTTTTCAGTTCTATCGTTCTTTTACTTCAGAAGTTACAGGGGGGCACATATTTTACCACTTTGGAAGTGTCTCTTGCGCAAACTATTCAGTTTAAAATAAATTAAAGTAGAAACTAGACCAACTAGACCTATAGTGGATCTATCCATAGACACTTATGAAAAAAAAAGAGTTTTATTTCTAAGTATGGCGAACACCCAAGATTTACTGTAATTTTTCTATTTTTGCGTAAAAATCTTAGTACTGTTCATAGAGTACATCCACTTATCAAGTTTCAAGAGCATAGTTTTTACAGTTTCGGAAAAAGTTACTGTGACATACGGACGAAGACTCAGATATGATGAATCTATAATGGTTCCGTTTTTTAGCTTTTGGCTACGAATCTTAGAAACAGACGTGACAGATAGGGTGAGACTATATTAGCAACGAGTGAGATTACTATAGTAGTAGGGGAGCCCAAAAGGGGATTTTTGGAGTAACTCAGGCCCGTCAGATTGAGATATGGGAGATAACCTGTACCCTTGTTAAACACCTCCTTTATGTATTAAATCTCTTTATAGCGGTGCGCACGTAGGGTTGTCTGTCTAATTTTTTTTGGCTTGACAAAGTTCTCGAGCATGTCAAATTAAAGTACGGCTGGCTTATTGCATGCCAATAAGTGCATGTTTAAATTTTCTGATGATTTGAACAGGATGTACGGAAGTAGGACGGTCGGAAACTTTCAAAATCCAATTCGTTGATGTTAATTGTCCATTACGGCAAACTGTCTGATTCACATATTTCTGTCATACTTATTAGGCATAAATACTATTAATGCATGATGAGCTCGAAGTGTTCTTTTAGCATCTAGACGCACAACGCACCGCTAAAAAGATAAACCTCACATAACTTTTTTACTGTACACTATTTAATCAACAAAGTACAATGGGTCCCATCGACGCTTGAGTTATTACACATTTAGCATCAGGGGAGCTCCCCTACTATGTTCTAATATTTTTCAAGTGTTTTTTTAAGTATGTGGTTGCGACGTACTGTTGGTGTTCAACGTGCGGTTCATAGCCCGGTGAAATTGTAAAAACCTTGCGGTGAGCAACATATTAGCCATTTCAAAAAAAATATAGCTAAGCGGTTAGACGAGCTGTGCTTGCAACAAAACGTAGAAATATCGATGTAGTGGCGAGTGCTGCATTATTACTGATTAAATTCGATATTGACTTACGGCCAATGTTAATAATGTATCTCAATCTAATGGATTTCAAGCAATCTAGATAGCTGAGTATCCGGCGGCCTATCCCATGCCTAATTGCCATATTTATCCTGTCCACAGATATGTTATTGGCAAGCGATAACATAAAAATGGGTCAAAATATCAATCTTGGACAGCACGTTTTGGATTAGGATTGATTATTAATATTGGCCGTTAAAGAGTAACTTTAAGTCAATATTAAATTCAATCAGCTGTATTAATTTAAATTTAATTTATTAGTAAATAGTGTGTTAATATAATTTAATTTTGAAAAAAATAAAGTTTAATCGACCATAATTATAGCAATAAATACAAAATTTAATGTAAAGTGATAAAAAGTGAATATTTCAAAAGTTTGAAATTTCCTCCGTGTTGGTCCGGGCTCCTTTGTAGAATAGACCATCTGCTTTCCTTGCTAGGCAGCTTGTAAAAGGCGAGTATAGGCTCACCGTCACTAACACCGTGACATCTGACTAGGTGGTAGAGTTTAGCAGCGACTCGCCCGGATTGGTACCACCGCCTTACCTATTTCTACCGCCATAACGTCATGACGTGTTCTGGTTCAGAGGGTAAGGTAGCCGGTAAACTTACTTTTGCTCGAGGCTTAACATCCTGGTCTTAGGTTGGCAACGCACCGTTACCACCTTTGGAGTCTCTAGGCGGCGTGAATTTCTTTCCGTCAGGAGATCCGTCTGCTTGTTTGTTCTAATATCATAAAAAAAAATATCCAACCGGTCGTTACTTATTCCTTCGAAAACATTAAATTTTCTGTTGAAATCTTGGACCTATTTCGAAATATTAGTTTATTTTAAGTAGGTATATCAAAAAATATTAAAATGAATTCAACCAATGGAAATACTGGATTTGAAAACATCGACTTCAACAACTTTACTTTGAGGAAAAAGAACCATGCAATGTCAAATAAGTCAGTTAATTTATTTGAAACTTCTGTTTTATTTAGAAGATAAATCTGACAAGCTCCTGGCCAAATCGAACTATTTGGCCAGGAGCTTGTCAGATTTATCTTCTTTAAGTGACAACCATAAAGATTTGCAAGAAGAAAATAAACGTATTAAAATGTCAGTTAGAAAGTGCACACCGTGAGATAGAGGACTTGATTTTGAAAAATAATTCGCTGCTAAGAATTAATGATGAGCAAAGTAAGAATATCTCAGTTTTGAAGCAATTGGGTATATTATGTTCACCTTCAAATAATGCAACTCCAAGGAAGGGATTAAGGAATCCACTCCAAGTAATAAAATACTAAATTCACTAAAACATCAAAATAACTGTTGTAAAAATATTTTTGTTTTAGTCAACTTTTCCAAGATAGTCAGCTCCAAGAGATCGAAATTTCATCTCAAAAGGGAATTGACTTGCAGTCTAGTAAATGTGTTTCAACAAAAAATAGCCCAATAAGTATTACTCTCAAAAATCCTAAAAAAACTGCAGAACAGAGTTCGTGGTTTGTCTACCAAACACTCAGATAACAACAGGCATTCGGTTCAATCAACTGTCAAACCCAACGCCAATTCATCTGTAATAATACATAGGTTTAGAGGTTTTTGGGATTTGTGCAACAAATATTATGCTATTATAGCAGTCGGCTCAAATGATTGTAAACCTTAGTAACATTTCAAATAAGTTTAATAAGTGTAAACAAGTGTTTTTGTTAAAAAATATTCATAATCAGTAACGCTTTTTAATCATAAACTAAAAATGATTGCTAATCAGCACAGTAATTGTACCTTCCTTGATTTAAATAACTGTACACCAAACTTATATTGAGTGTTTGTCCAATTTAGAAATTAATCATTAATCTGGCAGACACTAGTTTTTCGAGGTTTTGTTTATCCAGAGAATGTCATTTTTGCTTTATTTCGTGGTATAATTAAACTTTGTTTATAATTTAATTTTGTAATTTTACGTTTTGGTAAAGATAAGGATTTGTTAACATAATCCTGATATTCTAATTCAGATTTTAGTTTGTTACATAAACACTCAATATAAGTTTTACGTGTTAAGTGTTTATATTGTGCTAGCCTATTATATAAATTAAAATAAAGGTGCAGTTACTATATTGATTTACAATTAGTTGCAAATATCTATTAGCTGTATTTTTTAATAAATGCACCTTTTTATACTTGTTGAGCTTGTCTAACATATTGCTATACTATGGCCGTTCAGAGAATGAGTCCCTGACACGTCGTGATTGAACTGACGACGTAACTTTGTAATGGCGTTGCAGTTACTATAAAAATATTATTGCTGGCCGCTTACCGTTTTAACAATTGATGAGCATTGAAACAACATTATTATATCAATAATAAATTAATGTTATAATATTGTGCCAAACTGCGTGTCAAATAACTTGGTAAACAATATTTTTTTTATCTAAACTGCACTTTTACAAGGTTATGTCAGCACTTTATATTTGTACTGCTGTGACAATAATGGACAAACAGGCAAAACTAGTATCATAATCTGTTCTTATACAGTTATAATTTATAAAATAATGCGTTTTGTTTTCTTTTTTAAGAATTTGAAAATAATGGACTATAAGATAACTTTTATTAAAAATAAAACTACGACCAAACCGAACGCGCGATGCAATCAGAAATCATATATATGGTGACTATTCCAGAAATAATTATCTCAACAGGAAGAAGCTTTTGGCATCGTTAAGAGAAGCTGGACTGTTTAGCGGGGGTAAAACAGCTTTAACCAAAATCTTAAAAGATATTGGTTTTTCGTATAAGAAAACAGACAATAGAAAATTTTTATTAGAACTATACGACATAATTTTAAAACGGATAAATTTTAATTCGTTTATGATAAGAGAACGCGTTACTGGCATTTCAATCAAAAACCACAAATGACTACCACGAGGAAATGAATGCCACTACATTTAAAGAGTGGTTCCCGAAAGTGCTTTTTCCCAGCCTACTAGAGCCTTCTGTAATATTAATGGATAATGCCTCCTATAACTCGGTTCAGTTGCAGGAATTGCCTACCCAAGCTAATAAAAAAAGAGCTAATGGTGGCTTGGTTACAAGCAAAAGGCATTGACGCAAATATGCAGATGCTAAAAGCAGAGCTAATTAAATTAGTTAAATAAAATAAAGCGGCAAATGTGCGATACGAAATCGTTGAACTGGCTCTGGAGTACGGTCATCGCGTTCTAAGAATTCCACCGTATCATTACCAATATAACGCGATTGAGCTAATCTAGGCTCAAATAAAAGGTTACGTCGCCCGTCACAATAATTCCCCGCCATTCAGCACGAAAAAGATGATGACCCTATTAAAAGAAGCCTGCGGGAAAGTCACAAGAGATGACTGGGCAAAGGTTGTTGAAAAGACTAAAAATCTAATTGTGGATCATTTTGACCGAGATATCAGGATTGATTCTGTTATTGATAATAATATAATTATAAATGTAGGCGAAGATGATGATGAAGACACCACCTCCTAAAGCGAATCGGAGCCTGATTAATATTCTGTACGCACATTCAATGCAATGTACTTTATTGCATAGAAATACAGATTGTAACTTTGTAACAAAGAATAAATATACAATTTTATTATATTAACATTATCCTTTTTTGGTTTCCGCTTAAATAACTAAAATATAAGTTTTAAATGATTCCGCCAATTTAAAACGAAAACAATCTTAAAAATGACGCGGCGGTTCATTTTGGAGGAACGGTAATGAACTCTGGGTTATGTTGTGCCCATCACTACTCGTGACTAGCTGATAGGTGTCAGGAACGCATTCTCTGAACGGCCAAAATATAACATTGAAATGGTGAATATTGGCTCCCAGTTTGTTATGTCCGTCAGTACCGCAACTCTCGCGTTGCGGTTTTCGAAGGTAATATTAACGTGTGTGTCCTACTAACAGAATCTGGATTATGAAACGAACCTACCGAACTTATTAGTATTTTATGCATCGGAGGTAGGTATTTAATACTTTGCCCAATCTTATAATGTAACATTTAAGTTATTTACCGGAACGTGTTCGACGAAATGATCCTTGTCCTGAGGCATGCACATGTTGACGCCCACCAGAGTACGATCGTTTCCGTCTTCGACAAAGCATGCTAAACTCATCCTATGTTTGATGATGGATTTTAGCAGTACTCGATATTCTTCAACGGCCTCGGGTTCTTGAGCGGTGCCTAAAATATATTGTATTTAAGTATATTCAATATATAAAATAAATAAGTTATAATTTTTCGACATTTAAATATGATTTATTCCGCGTGGTCATCGCCTCACGCTTGAACGGATGGATAGCAAAACAACACTTTTTTGTTCTGTTAGTCATGACTAGGAGAAGGTTTTCATGAAATATAAAAACAAGAAACTTGCAGGGAAATGGGGAAAGTCAGAGTTAAATAATTTATCAAATTATTAAAGGAAATTGACCAAATATATGTACATACATATATAATTCGTCATAGTTTACATAATATATAGTTTAGTAGTAGTTAGAGGACAACTTCAGAAGTACATTCAGTAAAATAAAAAAGATATTATTCAGAACGAGCACAACAATAGCGCCACCATGTAAATTCAAGTTTACATACTCTCCGTATGTCAAATAGAGATAACAGTTGCATGATATTTTTTGTAAAATGAAATGTATAAAAAGTATATAAATATTGTTTTTTGTAGTATTGGAAGACAAGAAAGTAGATGGATCTCCTAATGGTAAGAAGTTTACGCCGCCTAGAGACACTAAGGGTGGTAATGGTGCGTTGCCAACCTGAGGCCGGAATGCTACGCCTCGAAAAAAGAAAGTGTACCTTACTACCTGAGTCTCTGAACCGGAACTACTCAACAGCAACGAAACTCTACCGCCTAGTAGGATGTCACGGTGACGGTTAGCCTATGCTCGCTGTTTAACGCTCGACATTTATCAAAAACTATTTATGGGGAAAAATAGTGGTTTCAAAAATTGATTTAGAGGGTGTAGAATATGCAAAAAGTTTCTGGGTAAAATAACTTTTGAAAATATTAAATATTCAAATATCGCCTGTGTGGTCTAGCGGTCCGGGTGTTGGACTTGACTGCATGAGGTCCCGGGTTTGAATCCCGGGTCGGCCAAAAAAAAGAAAATTGGATTTTTCCAATTTTCTAATAAAAAAATGTTGGTCGGGATTGGAAATGTTCCCGGTTGGCGATAGGCTTGCCACATATCACATTGTGGAACTTAGTGTGTTCGGCTAGTCGTGGGTGCCTTGGTTGTACCTCTGCCTACCTATTCGGGAATATGGGCGTGAAGATACTTTTTTTGAAAATATTAATCCAGTTTTAAATTTCCTTAAAAAATATTAGAAACCGGTCTTTAATAAAAACTGTACAGTTCGTCATAGTTAGTTTTGTCAATTAAAATTCGAAATTACAGAATGAATCTAAAATAAGAAAGAAGAAAATCTAGCAGTTTATAGTATTTTTTTGTTGAATATCAGCGAATTCTCGGCTTGTCGTATCAGTAGTCTAGTTTTAATTTGGTTTATTTATCAGTGCAACAGCTTCTATTTTTTTTTGAAGTAAAAACTTCTTAGCGGCGTTGCGCACTTTTTTGGAATGGATAAAAACTTCTAAACTCGCGTCAGATCGTCAGAACGTAAGAAGAACGAATGCGCATGCGCGAATAAGACGGCTTGAGATCTAAAATAAAACGTAGATTCATTGCTGTTTTTGTATTGCTTAGATATTTCCGAAGAGTATAGAATGCGCAATGAATAATACGCCGCAATATACCTACCATTACATTCTTACAGACAGCAGATACATATAAAATCAACAGACATTGCTCTATTTGTTCCATCCTGAAAATAATCTTTATGTGTAGACGAGCAATGTTCGATGTACAGATAATATGATGATGCTCCTAGCCGTCACGTGGTCTTACTTTAGCGAGTTTTGTCAAGCCACACGCAGGTTATTGATATGAAAATAGTATTTGTGCCTATATGATAGTACTATCAAACTGATAATAGAAGCAATTCGTGCAAAATTATTCCTCAACCATTCCAAAATATCAAAAATGCATAACGTTAACATTAAAGTTTTCACTTCTGCTGGCACTCCCGGAGTGCAACTCATCTTTGTTTGGGATTAGTTGTTTTTACAATTCTTCGAGTTTATTTTTTATTTTTAAATGTTGGTTGTTTCCCTTAAATTGATTTCAGAGAAGATATTAACTTGACATCCTTGAGTCACCAGGTGACGTTGAGATTAATTTCCTATTTCCATTACTATTTAATTTGTAGTGGTATCCGAGACTTCCGTTATTGAGATATCTGCTGCAGGCTTTGTGGTCAGGCGTGAATACCTACCTAGTATGTGTGACTCGTTAACTTTTAGCTTTTGATATATTTTAGGGTACTGTCATGGACACATAACTGGGACTTGCTTGTACGTCTGATTTTTTGCTTCCTATGATATAGTAATTGCATACTTTGTCGTTGGGTTATGGATACCATGGCGATTCATCATCGACAATAATAGAATAATCAGTAAATATTCTATTAATATTGTTTCAATTAACGTTATCATTTATGGTTGTGTCCAATAATAATTAGCTTTTAACAAGTTTCCGCTTAATTTTTTAAACAATTTTCAAGGATGCTTTAGAAAAAACATAAAGTTTACACTGACTACTTATGTTGGTTCTTTTGCAGATTATAACGCAAAAATAATAAAGAACCAGATTCAAAACAACGTTTACTTCACAAGTTTCACTAATGACTAACCTAATGCAGCATATATAGAATATTTCATTTTGCGGTCTAACATCCCGGCCTCAGGTTGGCAACGCATCATTACCGCCTTTGATGTCTTTAGGCGGCGTGAATTTCTTATCATCATGAAATCCGTCTGCTTGTTTGCCTTCCAATATTATAAAAAAAGGCATGGGCTGTCATCGTTTACTCTATTCCTTCCAGACACTTTGCTCATACTCAATATTACTTGGTAACATAGCATTTTTTAGGTTTGGCAATCCTATCCGTTTGTCACTGTCCCCGATTGTAATTTCAAAGATTTTGGAATACAAAAATAAGCATTTTACTTCTACCCATTTCTTGCAAATCGACTCCTAGACAGACTCATCTATACTAATAATAAAGAGGAAAGGTTTGATTTTTCGTTTGTTTGTTTGTTTGTATTGAATAGGCTCCGATACTACTGGACCGATTTAAAAAATCTTTCACCATTAGAAGCCGACATTATGCCTGATGGACATGGGCTACATTTATAACTACAAAAAGATAGGAATCCCTGCTAAAAATTCAAAATTGTAACCCAAGGTGTAAAAAAATTAACTACGAAATGTCTTTCCCCGCATGCGCTGCGAAAACCAATGACAACCGCAGTATAAGATATTCTACAACACTAAAGAACGTATTAGTGTCTACAAACAAGTTTGCGACACCATATATCTAACTACTACAGTTACGGAAATATAACTACTTTTATACATTTTAAAAGTTATTAAAAATAGTTTCTAGACTAATTCAATACCTTGAGATTACATTTTTAATTATTATAAAACGAAAAGTCCATTCAAAAGATATTACAAAATTGATAATGTAATTCTTAACACAATACCTACCTACCTACGCTAAAAAAATATAAAACGCGCGCGTGGTACGTGACGGCCGACGACACCACGTGAGTCTGTATCACACTAGCGACTTGACCTGACTTCGCTCGGGTAATAGAATTTATATAATCTAAAGTAATAATAAAGAGAAAAATTTTATTGTTTGTTTGTTTGTATTAAAGTTCCTAAAGCTGCCCGGCCGATTCGGTGAATTCTTATTCACTCTATTATACTGTTTCACGTAATGCTTTCCCATCATTTTTATAACTATCTTGCTCCATTATTGTACCTATAACCGTCATATTACCATTTTTAACCTCTATCTACTAAGTAACCACCACTGCAAAAGAATTCTTAAACAACACCTCAAAACTCTAAACTACCATTAAACGGAAGAATTACTAATTCCTACTAAATAACTGTTGTACTAAGTCCTTGACCTGGGGTCTTACATCTATATTTGGATCTATTATTTTTAAATTTTAGTTGGACCTAAATATGACACCATCATACGCTGTACGATTTGAACATACGCTAACACAGACACACAGATACGCACAAACACATAAACACAAACACACGCACATACACACATACAAAACTTAATTTCTAATGTACTTTTAGGCTAAGTTAAGTGGTGGGTCATGACTGGTGACCAGTAACTTAGGTATAATTTTACTTAAAATAGGCACCAGACTCTCACAAAAATACCAAACTAGGTTTGTATTTCAAGTTTAAAAAATATTTGTAGATTATGTGAGAATGAACAATAAATATATGTTATTATTATTCAAGTTACGTTTTAATATTTTTTTATGACTTGGAAACAGTTGTTGTACGACGGCGATTACGATTCCGTTAAAGCAAAATATTAAAGATTTTTTAACAATCTAAAATGAATAAACTAGTTGCTTGTTTTGTTAGTTATTGTCAAAAATTTCAAGTTCAATCCGAATCACCGCCACGTCGGTGCGATTCCTGAGACAATTTTCACCTCGAAGAGCTCTTTTGTAACATGGAGGATTATTACCAAACGGATACTACTTAGAGTGCTACATGAATTTTAAATGTTTTGCAGTGCATATGAACAACGGGGATACGTATGTTTGAGGGCTGCGTGATCTCTGACCATTAGGCGACCTGATCTCGTTTCCCTCATCTTATTTAAGAAAATTTTACTCGAATTATCCTATCAATGCTATCTCTATACCAATTCATCATTTTAAACTACACAGTAACAAACAGACGAAAAGTCAAAAATGGCAAATTCAGGGTCTGTGCAAAACAAAAGTAACCAAAAACAAAACAAAAAGTAGTAAGTAGTAAGTAAATAAAACGAGCAATTAAATCTGGACATTTGACACAAAAATATTTTTAAGGCAAATTATAAATGCAATGTGTTATGGGTGTTACACAACTACATATACTTACTTATAAAGTATTTTTTTTAGAATATCAGTATAAGTTTAATAAATAAATAGAATAAATATCCCTGGAAAAGTTGCACAAATTGAATCTTACTTCACACAAATTAAATAAATTAAATGCTTAGGTTGTGGGTGTTAGTCAACGATACTTATTCATACACATACGTAAATAGATAGAAGAATAAATTTCCACACCCAGATCCGGAAATGTTGTCATCTAAAATAAATATTCATCACACAAATGCCTGACCCCGTCGGAAATCGAATCCAAGTCTTGTGGTTGAACGGTGCAGTTGGGCATGAACGCTAACTTATCGTCCAACGAGGCGGATTAGTTTTTATTAAGAAAATGTTTCATTTTGACTAATAAAAATTAATAGGTTGTTAATCCCATTGTATCCAAACAAAGCAACAACTTACCAGCAGTCACCCACCAGACATCTTCCCGTATATAACTCCCGAGCATGAATTCAACAGCTTCCAACCATCGGTTTTCTGGTATATCTTCTATTGTAAATTTCAGTAGTTTCCCGTCTGTCAGTTTTCGTTCGAAAGTGCTCCACGCTTTAGGGTATTCTCGAGACATTTTTATTGCAACCTCGTAAAGTGCTTTTAAGACTTCAATTTAAAAAAGACTTCTGAGGTACTTAAGGCTTGGACTGAAACTGAACTGTGTTCGCTATGCGGTTTTCTATGAATACAATATATATTATGTTATGGGTAGAATCGTCTCCTTAGACATAGGATGTTTCATGTTCGATATAAATCCTAATGGCGGCACCGCTCTCGCGTCAAATTCCAATTTTAAATGAAGGCAAGATATTGACATTCTCACTTTGATGTACAAACATCTTAAGTTTTAAGGTAACGTGTAACACGTTTGTCACTGTTCTTAAACAATTTTAAAGGGACCAAAGGTCAAAAACCTTTATTTGTTTTTAATCTTGACGTTCTTGTATAATTGCAGGGACACCCCGTGGCCACAATAATACTCTTTAATCCAACCGGCTCCAAAAAAACGAAATTGGTTCTCAATTTTGTTGTATTTTTTTTGTATGTTTGTCACGCAATTACTACATCAACAGTCAACCGAATTCGATGGTTCTTTTTTAGACAGATTGATCATAATTTTGGAATCAATCGCTATTTTTCGAAAAAATAAATTACGACGTGGTACCCAATGAAATAGTTGAAGTCGGTTTAGGCAGTTTTACTGCGCTTGATTATTTTGTTTTTGTTTTGTTTTGATAAAGAACAGCTTGGATTTTAGGTAGAAACATTCTAATTTAGAGGATGGTCAACATTAATGTATTCATTTCTCCATTGACGTATTGATTGAAGTATTTTTTCCGTCAGATCTTATTGGACAAACAAAAACAAAATTGTTTAAATTAATGTTTTTTCTGTCTTTGTAAAACTATTTTAAATTTAAGAGAAAACATTTTCCTACTTCCAAATAACGCCAACTATGAAATTTTAAACCGAGAAAAAAACATTTATCGACCAAATCGTAACTGTCGTCCTGCTATAGTTAAGTGGCAGTTTCTGTTTCGATCAAATTTGCAGCTAGTTGGGACGGTCGCGTTGTTTTACTGAGTATTTAAAATGTTTTACCAATTTGAGGTACCTACGTTAAGCTTACAAAAATTAATAATCCATTTTTAACCCCCGACGCAAAACAAGAGGTGTTATAAGTTTGACATGTCTCTCTCTGAGTGCGTGCGTGTGTGCGTGCGTGTATATGTATGTGTGTGTGTGTGTGTGCTGCATCGTAGTTCTTCGGCGGATAGATGCAATGATGGTCTGAAGAGAGGAGATGTGATTCTAAAATGCAGCTGCTGGTAAACGTATCGAGTTTGAACTTATTTCTTTTGCATTAGCTAGATCTGTTTATTTTTTCTAATAACGTGGACTTGGTGACAAAGACCTGATCATTAAGCTGGGAGGTGCCTAATGGATCAAATTACATTATGTAATACTAGCTGCTACCTGCGGCTTCGCCCGCGTTTTCACAGAAACCCGGTGTGCGATCGAGATTAAAAATAGCCTATATGTTAATCCAGGTCACAATCTATCTGTCTTCCAAATTTCAGACAAATCCGTTCAGCCATTCGAGCGTGAAAGAGTAACAAACATCCATATATCCATACTTACAAACTTTCGCATTTATAATATTAATAGGATAAATAAATATTTAAAAGTTACAGTATTCTGTTTCTTAATGTTTACAGTTCATCTAAAACACAAACTTGAAAACTGACTTGATTGAGACGATTTTTATCTATCATTTATGGAGATCTGTTGAGGCGTTGGAGGTCGTCAGCTCATTTGTAGGCATAGGAATGGATATTAGACCCGTTAGATTTCACTATCCTACTAATATGTAAATGCGAAAGTTTGTAAGTTTGTGTGTATGTTTGTTACTCTTCGTAGCAATATAGCTTTGATATCAGAATAATTTGGTCATAATATTATAACGATAAATGTCAAGTAAGTCGGAAAAAAATCAGCCTCCTGAGAGCTATACTGGCGTGCGCTGTCCTAATCGTTGGAATTACACAAAGATACTTACTGTATGATTATTTATCTTAAATAGTTCTAAATAAAAGTCTGCGACAGCATCAGATCTATATTTTATGTGTAAGTCACTATGACCAAAATAGTGAACCAAATATACAATTTAATTGGATATGTTTTAACAATGCACATTTTTTTATGATATTAGAAGGCAAACAAGCAGACGGATTTCCTGATGTTAATAAATTCACGCTGCCTAGAGACACCAAAGGTGGTAATGGTGCGTTGCCAACCTGAGGCCGGTATGTTAGGCCTCGAGCAAAAGTAAGTTTACCGGCTACCTTACCCTCCGAACCGGAACACGTCATGACATATCGAACTCTTATGAAAATTGATACATCCGTCACTTTACGTATTGAATGAAGATAAACTTGGTCTTTTACACTATGTAATTTGGACTAATATTTCAAAAGTTATCACGATAAGATTGACTTAAACGGAATACCTAAAAAGCCTAAAAGGCGCGGCGCGCAGAGCGAGCGAGGGAGGAGCCGTCATCAGTCATCACCGAGTGCTCGACCCGACCGGGCAGATAGATAGATAAGTTTGTATTCGTTCCGAGCTGAGGTGTCGAGCAAATAGATTATTTTGTTTTGTTCATTAGATTATTATATTAATACCGTTTAGGTGTAGGTTAGCTATTTTATTATTTTGTGTGAAAAAATATTTTTGATTTTAATTCCAGTCGTTTATAATAGTTGTTTTTTTTTAATCATAGGTTTGTACTTTTAGTTATTACTAGCGACCCGCACCGGCTTCGCACGATTATGAAATATACATATAAACCGTCCTCTTCAATCACTGTTTCTATTAAAAAAACCGCATTAAAATCTAAAAGTTTTAAAGATTTAAGCATACAAGGGGACATAGATAGCGGAAAGACAGAGGAAGCGACTTAGTTTTATACTATGTAGTGAAGATAAGTTTTGTTCGTTTCGATTTGAAGCGTAGAGTAAATAGATTATTTTGTTTTTTCATTACAATATTACACGAATAACCTTTAGGTATAGGTTAATTTTTTTGTATGTAGTTTAAAAAAATACTTTTGTTGTATTTTTATTCCAGTCGTTTATAATAGGTGTATTTAAAGTTAATTTTTTTTCAGAAAATTACTATCAATTTTGTTTTAATTAGTACTTATCCACTTATAAATATGCCCCGAAAGCGTAAGCACAAGTTTACCACAGAATCGGTTCATTACTTTTCCCAGCCAGTGTGCAACCAAAGTTTTTGCAAGTTTTATTTTATAGGTGATGAAGAAGAGCAAATAAATAGGCGAACTGAGTATGTGCAAGGGCTAAACAGAACCATTGTCCAAAAATTACAAATAGTGCTTCACGATTACAATATTTTTGACCATGAGTTTAAAACCGCTAGAGACAGAATGGTCAATAATGATTTTAAAGTAGTCATTCACCCAGATTGTGAAACACGTGGTCAACGTGAGCAACGTTTCAATGCTCCGACCACAAATGAAATAGATGCTATAATAGTCAGTAGCAAAGAAACTACGTCTCGTGACATTGCTGTACAGGTGCACGGTGGCATGCTTACTAGGATTTCAGACACTCATAGATTCTATGACGCTCTCGAGTACCCAATCATTTTTTGGAAGGGCCAAGAGGGGGCATTCCACAAATAAATCCTGTTACCAAGCGCCGACTACCGAACAACGAGGTATAGGACACCTAGTAGTTGTAGTAGGTATCCAGTTTAAAGCATTTCATAGAAAATGTTGCGACGACGAGTCAATGATATGGCACTGTCAGAAAGTTTCCAGATGTCATGTGTAGCCAAGCTTTTAGACTCATAAACTTTTGAAATGTAATGAAATTTAGTTGTGAACGGAACATGTGTGTTAAAAAATTGTTACAGAGATACTTAAGCATATCAACAAACTTTACACCTAAGTCTAAATATACGGCTTGGCGGTTTCACTGTTCGCATAATATATGTGTTGGGGAAAAACATATTGATTGTGTTTAACTTTTCTGATATACAACAGTTGCTGTAGTTGTTGTGATACTCAACTTGACCTCAGAGGTTAAGCCTAAGTAAGTTTTTCGGACATGTTTGGCTCCACACTGGCACATGATAGTAGCCAGCACTGACGTTAATACAGAATCCAAATTTAGCGCACTAATCAAAGATTCGCTGAGTGTTCTATTTATGCAAATGCAGCCATTATTTCTATAACTTTCTTTTTTTCTTATTTCTTTTTACTTCCAATTAAACACCAATATTTCTTACGGTGGGAGCACGCCGCGAAAGTTATAAGTTAAAAGATGTTGGGTCAGCATGGGGCGAAGGAATTACACCTACTTTTTAAAGCCGCTGGCAAGTTAACCGAATTCTTTTGAAATCCTCGTCGGTGGAGCAGTTACTGTCAACATGTGATGTCGCCAATTTTAGTCCTCAGCAAAGACACATATTTGAGCAACATTTGTATTATCGCCTCTATTTCGAGTGACGAGGCTCGATAGAAGAGTACTGATCAAGTTCTTTCCTTCCAAAGAGTCTTGCTCGTCATTAACAACGTGATTAAGACTAGTTTTTTCCACGACTTTAATTCTGTTGTTTACCGGACTAACAAAACTTCCGCACCGAAATTAGGCAGTGTCATTGTGGTGGCAGGAATATGTACGGGGTGGACCTACCGCCCGGGCAAGTGGCATTGTGGCGGCAGGAATATGTACGGGGGCGGACCTACCGCCCGGGCAAGTGGCATGTGCATAGCACTCTACCACCTTTAAAATTTTTAAATTTAAATTAAAGCTGTGTAGGCCTTTGACGAGTTGCCACGCAGGCAAGTGGGTAATTTAGGAATTAAATGGCTGTGACATACGTACCAACAGGCAGACGGACATATCGAATCTTAAGCTCACCGTCACCACTAGTATAGGAAGGTTACAAGTCGACTCAGAGTGATGTGATTGTAACACGTGATATCGGGCCCAAAGATTCGTCGGACACGTAGCTGACGGAAATCCTTTTATCTGACGTTTTGTTCTTACGTCAAACATACGAATCCAGAACTCATTTAGTGTTACTAATCCGATGCATGTAATAAAATAGCAATCAAAAGACTTATCATTAAGTGCTACTAGCCAACCCACATACATCGAAAAGGATTCCTCTTAAGATTTAGATATACTTAATTGATATAAAGAAAATAATCCAGCTGTATATCACAGCAAGGCCATTGGGGAATATGTACGTCCGTGATACAGCGATACGTCTGCGGTCGCGGAGATACCCGTGTTGGGTTACACGCCACGATCGAATGAAATTGTCTCATTGTTTTCTTCCATCTAAGTAATGGGAGGGAAAAATGCAATTGACTGTCCCTCTACTCCAACCGGCGACGCGTCCTCGTCGTCTGCAGGCGACGCGTATTTCTTATTCGAAAATTCGCCTTGTTTCAACATGTTGTTAAAACCGCCTTACGTAGCACCGAGACAAAAATACACTGATTGAACTGGCGTTAAAGTAACTTGATTCATAGTAAAATACAAGTGCTTGGCACAGTCGTGTTTCTCTCCAGAGTGTAGAGTAGGGTTACGGATTCTGCCAGGCAGTAAGACCACTGGCTGGCTGCGCACCTATATCGTCCTACAGCCGTGGATATCATTCGGCCGTTGAGCACAAGTGAGCCATGTTTCTGTCAGCGGCCCTATTACATAAAAATGACAATGAGTAATTTATTTGCAGGTTCAGTGTGCGGGTGCTGGAGCGTACCTGCTCCTCGCTGGATGGTAAGCGTGTGGCTGCGTTGCTGGTGTGTGGTGGTGGTCCAGCAGCAGCTGCAATGGTCACCGCCGCCACCCGCGCTGGAGTCCCGACCCTCCGCACCTCGCCTCATCACCTGCACCTCTCGTACACCCTTGCGAGTGTGAGAAATTATTTACAATACTTCTATCTCTTAATGACTCACTCAGGTAGTCATTACCATCGTCAGAATTTTGAGTAAAATTCTGTTCTCCACTCACATAGCCACACTGGCTCACAAGAAACTGAGATCTATTCGACTACAAATCGGGTTGTGGCGAGACAGCAAACGGGCACTCGGCTCACCTGGTGATGAGCGGTAATTGCGGCCCACAGACACCATAGATTTTATAGTTACGTCAGTCCCGTGTGTGTCTATCGGCTCTCCTACCACCCGGACCGAAACATGACAGTTTTCTGAGCAAGTGCACAGGGCAAGTGCTAAAATAAAAATACGTTCTGAGTCCTGTCTTCATGGCATAGCGGTTGGTAAGGCGGTGAACCCTTTTTGGCAAGTTGCTGCACAGTACTCTGCCAGTACTTAGCTAAATAATTAGTGTTAGGCGCTTCCAAATAACCTATTTCAGCTTATTCTCTGGAGACACGTCGGATTTTTGTCACAGAATTTGCCATTCGTACCGTTAAGAGTTCACAGTTTTTTATTTAATCTCCACTGATGGAATATACCAAATAATTTAGCCGGACAATTTGACCGACCAAGCAAATAGCAATACGAGATGCAGGAGTCTGTCACCTACCCCATACTTCAAATCTTCCTTAATTTTATTAAGTACCTACTTACTTTTGTACTTACCTTACTAGCGATTCCGGTGAACTTTGTTCCACCCGTTCAGTTTGTATGGAAAAAATCAGAATATTGTTTTCCTGGTGTACTCGCAGTCGAGCAGGATAAATACTATTCTAGATCCGTCTTCGGGTTTTAAGCTACCTCCCCGTCAATTTCCAACAAAATTGCTTCACCCGTTCATGAGTTATAAGTGGTATATCTAACAGGACTTTCTTTTATTTCAATAGATTTACCTAAAATAATGCAATAATGTGAAACTAATATATACGATGACGCTTAACATTAAAAGGATGTACTCGTACCTAATGAGCAAAAAAGACACGTTTATCTTTAAATGATTTCATTAAAGTGATCTCAGGCGCGAGTCTTATCTTTCAGAATAAGTGGGTTTTATCTCCTAAATTGGTTACTTCTGAGGCGCGGGGCGAGGCACCCGTCGCGGCTTCCTATTCGAAAAAATGAACCCCATTCATAACCCACTTAAGCAAAGCTTACAGAATGATAGTAACTAACATTACCAGAGATAAATTGAAATGTTGTTTGATACAAGTTTTATAATTGGTATACCTATGATGGCTATAAAAATACCTATTCTCAGGATCAATCTTAAGTCTAACAGTAAACTTTGTGATTGACATTTTCTGCTATTATTTTTAGTCGGCTTTAGATATCAGTTACAATATTAATATCGGGTTAGCAAGTTTTACAAAAACGGTGGTTATTTTAGTTATTTGTAAACTGAATTCATGTTCCAGCATTATTCTAATTTCATAATAAGGGTTTTAGACTGTTTTAATCATGCCTTCCAACAAAGGTCAATGGAAATCTTGTCATATCTAAGTGATTTGGATACGCTTAAAATGGGATAAGCGGCTTTTGGTATATTTAATAGAAAGATACAAGTATCTACCCTTAGCTTTATACCTTTATTTTAATTTTTAATGAATGATGCATGGATTAAAGTTAAGTTAAAATAATGTGTGTAAGAGAGGGAGGTGCTGCTTTTTCATTTAAACTCGCTTGCGCAATCGGACATGGTTACCAGTTGCCTGTCACAATGTACATCTTTTTGAGCAGAAGTAATCTTCATATCTTGACAGATATAATCTACACAATTGAGATAGATAGCCGTATAATCCAAGGTCATATAAAAAAGTGGATTAATACTACGGTTTAGACAGATGAAAAGAAAGGTCACATCTAATGGGAGGCACGATTACATCCCTTTAAGTCAGCTCGTAAAAGTCGATTAGATAAAAGCGACAAATTATATACATCATACATAGGTAGGTCTATTGCTATTCATTTTGTAACGACTTTCTCATTTTTTTACTACTACTTTAATTTAAACATAATATTTTAAAAACAAACATGATGCCAATATATTCAAAGGCTTTTTTTTGAAGAAAATGTCTGTATTTTTTATTTTGTCATTCAAGTTTTAAAAAATGATTTTTTACTAGCCTCTTCCTTTGACTGACAGTGTACCGATAATTTAAAAATAGGATTTATCAGAGTGGCTCTGCTACAGGGTATGACCATAGATATAGAATGTACAAGATCAACAAAGCGTGGGAGAGAGAAGTCCTTATCAGGTACAAATTGCCTTAGAGGAACAGAGAGAGAGAGTCAGGTACATATGTGCCAATATTTACGCGAGTAAGAGCTCATAGTTTTCCTGTCATAGTGCGTCGCTCTGAATTTTGTGAATTATTTTCATAATCTTACTATTTAAATGGAATAAAATGTTAAGGCAATTACGATGTCGTGTTCTGTAAGCGCTTGTGATGTTACAAAACGTTACAATCCTAATAAATACACATTTCATAGGTAAATACAACTTTGACATAAGAATAT
>NJDC01000684.1:129893-158725 GCA_002245475.1 Calephelis virginiensis | reverse complement strand
TCCCTGGATCACTCACATTTGGTCATTTTTAACCGAATAAAAAAGAAGAGGATTTCAAATCAAAGGTATTTTTTATGTGTGTTGCCTAGTAACTTTTTACTGCGTGATCTTATTAATTTATTTTTATTTGAAAACCATAATGCCGACGAGAAGCTTACCCGCAGTAATTAAATAGTTGAAATATGATTATAAAAACATTCGTTCCGGTGGGAAAGCTTGTGAAGCTATACTTGCGCATTACACTGAACATTCAAGTCACAGGACAGCGATGAACCTATAGCATGTATAATGTCAATAATCTCAGGTTGTCCTTAACCACAAGGAGAGTCGTATGCTTGATTGCTGTCTCAAGCAAGGCTTGGAACCGGTACGAAAAGCACAGGTTCTGTACCGGTATTTAGCAGTTCCTACCATTTCGATACCTGGATACCGGTTCGAAAGTGAGTACCGGTACTTCGTATACCGGTATCGACCCGATAACGGTATTTAACAAGTACCGGTACTATTATAGTTAAAACCAGTATAAAATTAAGGTACCCTTTAAATACAAGTGCGACGTTGCCAATTTTCCTTTTTAGGTATCGGTATTATTTTAATTTCTCATTAATGAACAGAAATATCTTTGATTGAAGAAAAAATAATAAATAATATGTTTTCTAGTACTGGTATTATTTAAACCGTACCGGTACCAGAACCCTTAAATCAATAGTACCAGTTTCAAGTCTGGTACCGGTACAAACAGTACAGGTAACGCCTTGGTATCGGTATTGCTTCAAGGTCATTAATACCGGTTCCTAAAAATACCGGTATTTCAAGCCCTGGTCTCAAGTCATATAAAACGTTGTACTTTCCTATCTGTTTGGCAGGATAATAATACCACTTATATCATTTTAACGGCTACCTTACGCTCTAACCGGAACATGATAATGAATAACATTGCTGTTTCGGCCGACAAAGACAAAGATGGTGACCCTAAAAGACAGGCTTCGCGTACACATCTACCATCTATTAGTCACTGTGCTAGTGATACATTAAGCCAATATTTCACAAATATAATGTCTTAATAGTCATACAACATAAAATTTGATATTGTTTATATCTTAATAGATGAGGGTAAAGAAAATATGGTAATTTACTTATAGTTTGTTAATTTATCGATATCGATAACGTACGTGACCTTTTTAACAACCCTTTTTTTAACTCATACATAAACAATTTACTCACACTAACGCATATTTTTTTGGTTTCGCTTTTTAACTGACTTTGTTTATCTAGTACATACTAAATCTATGGGTATGACAGACATTTATAACTATTTACGTTGGAAGTTACCAAATCTATAGTGGGCAACAAGTGAATATGTGCATCGTATTTTTATTTTAGCACTTGCCCTGTGCTTGGGATAGATTTCTATAAATTTTAAAGAAAGAAAAAATTTCGCCTCAGACGGGACTTGAATCCTCAGTAGCTCAATTGGTTTTAGCATTCGTCGGCTTGAGAAGGTTACAGGTTCAAATCCTGTCTGGGGCGAAATTTTTTCTTTCTTTAAAATTTATAGAAAATTTATCCCAAGCACAGGGCAAGTGCTAAAATAAAAATACGTTGCGAGAAACGAAAGTTATGGCCATTCTAAAATGTGAATTTCATCTGTAATGATGAATTCATTTGGTGGGTATTTAGAATTGTGTATCTATAGGACATAACTACCCGCGTTAACGGGTTAGAAAGGAATCAAAAATTTCGCCACTCGACTTGAATCCTCAGTAGCTCAATTGGTTAGAGCATTCGTCGGCTTGAGACGAAAGGTTACAGGTTCAAATTCTGTCTGGGGCGAAATTTTTTCTTTCTTTAAAATTTTTAATTATATAAATTTAAAAATTTATAGAATATGTGCATGTTTATTAAGTAGTCCAATTTTTATGTAACCTTTTATTTTTATTTTTGCATACATTTATTTTGCAAAATGTTAATAAAACTGCAACAATCCAAATAGTTAACATAAACAGTTTAATTATTTATTTCAAAATTATATATTTTATGTACTTCCCATTTTTAACTTAGGTACTATTTCTAAAAATAAATATAAAATTATATAGTAAAACAAGCAGCAGCAATTGTATCACGTTTTTTTGTAACTCAAATAATTATTAGTGAGTACCACATTCTCCACTATACCCTTCAGAGCCCAAAGGACACAGGCGCTAAATAAAATCACTTTAGAAATAGAACTGGCCTTAAGAGAAAGAAAGTATCTTCACGCTCATATCCACGAAGAAGTAGGCAGAGGTACAACTAAGGCACCCACGACTAGCCGAAGACACTAAGACCCACAATGTGATAGGTGGCAAGCCTATCGCCAACTAGACACATTTCCAATCCCGACCAACATTTTTTTTATTAGAAAATTGGAAAATTCCAATTTTCTTTTTGTTGGCCGACCCGGGATTCAAACCCGGGACTTCATGCATTCAAGTCCAACACCCGGACCGCTAGAAGTTTCACAAATTCGATAAGAGAAAGAAAAAAACGAAAGACGTAAAATATGTCTTTGATAAATTATTAATAAAATAACAGTTTTCTATTTTATATTTATTTAGTCATTTACGTTAAATAAGACAGCAATTTCCTAATTTGGAAAAACAGAAAAAAATATTGTGATGGAAGAGGCAGCATGGCAGGTCTTAGCGTCTCTCAAGAGGACAGTTTAATTTAAATAAAATATTAACTTTCATAGGACAAATAAAATAAAAAGAGATCGTGAGTATCCCGTATAAATAATTAAAAATGTTATTAACTTTCATATTTTTTTGTTTTAGGTTATGTATACACATTTATTCCTTATTTTTGTTGCTTTTCAAACTTAAAATTAAATCGTTTGTAACGAGTTTTAGAAATATTTATTCTTTCTCTTTATGAACATATTATATCCTATTTTTGAAAAATTAAGTCACTAAAGCGGCATGAATTATTTTTAAATCAAAGATAATTTTGGAAGTAGTTTAATTCTACCTGTACTTCATCTTTATTAATAGTGAAATGGTGTTTCTTTTTTAAGATTTTGGAAGGCAAACAAGCAGACGGTTTTCCTGAAGGTAAGAAATTTACGTCGCCTATAGACATCAAAGGTGGTAATGGTGCATTGCCAACCTAAGGCCAGGATGTTAGGCCTCGAGCAAAAGTAAGTTTACTGGCTACCTTACCCTCCGAATCGGAACACGTAATAACGTTATGGCGGCAGGAATAGTGTGTGTGTAATGTCAATTTCAACCTGAAGTAAAGTTAGATTCGCTACAATCTAAATCCTAAAATAAGACAGTAAAAGTCTAAATATACTCCAACTTACTGTTGGTAAAATGGTCAGGAAACAGTTTGGAATCACCGTGGAAAGTTTAAAATATGAAAAAAAGAGATTTTCATTCGGCAGCTTTTACCGGATAAAGATTGGAGTAAAAATATTACAGTTACTATTTGTTATCTTCGTATTGAAAACGTCATTAACAAACCTAGTATAACCTGAAAATAACTACGCTATCCTTACGAGGGAATAACGTGTATGTTTTAACAACACAATACGTATTTTACCACCACGATAAACTATAAAACTAAAACAGTGTAACACAAAAGTGGGAAGTTAAGAAATTCAACTTTTGGTGTAGGATTACTTAATAAATACATTTTTTTATTTAAGAAATGAAAAAGGTGATTAGTACAACAGACGAAGCATGAAACTGCGCGACGAAAACGGTTTATTGAAGAAAAACTATGAAACATACATAATCCCAAAAAGAATGTTTGGGACATTGTTAAAATAACTTTGACACGAGTAGATACCTATTACGACAAAAAATAGCATTGGCTTTCATGGGTAAAAATGACTAAAGTATAAAAAGATAAGTTCTCCTATTTAATAAAAAATATATATCGTCATATTTTTGGAAATATCAACTAAATGTCAAAATAGTGTATCCTTAACTCTGTTTCTGAACCATACAGCAGCATGAACTCTCTTTAAATTAAAGATCCAAGTCGAAGTAGAAAACTTCATCAAGTGCTTAAACAGCAAGTAGAGGTGCAATTTAAACTTCTCGTCATTTAAGAAAAACTTTCTGTTATTATTTTAGAAAGACTAACACGACTACTGTGTTGTTACTTAGCAGTATCTTTACACCCATATCCCCGAAGAGGTAGGCAGAAGGACAACCAGGGCACCCACAACTAGCCACTAACACACTAAGTCCCACAATGTGGTAGATGGCAGGCCTATCGCAAACCGGACACAGATCCAATCCTGGGCAACGTTATTCTTAATAAAAAATTGAAAAAATAAGAAAATGTTTAGTTTTTTAGTTCCTTTGTTGCCCGAACCGGGGATTGAACCCGGGACCTCAAGAAATCAAGTCCGATACCGAACTGCTAGACCACCGAGGCGATTACTTACAATAAGTATAATGACAAATATTAATTTAAGTAATGCGTATTCTAGGGCCACGTATTACGCACTGTAAAGTGATTTTTTGCGGAAACAAGGTTACATGTTAAAATAAAATTGATTACTGTAAGTTTTACTTCTAAGAAAATGGTTGTATGATCATATGTTGCCAAAATTCGGTGACATCTTTTAAAAAAAATCAGTTCTATTCGTAATATTTAATAAAAAAAGTGACAAGTATTTTTTATTATACTAAGTCTAAAATATTTCACACGAAAGTAACAAACATGTTTTAAGATCTGTATAACTTGGAAGTGCTGTTTGGAACTTGGAACAGATTCGCAAGTGTAACTCTTTTAATCGCATGTAATTTGTGAAATCAAAGTCGGTTTTTTGCAGCTTCAGTGCGCTGGAATTACTATGTGAATAATACTGGAAGCAAAGACTGATGTTTATCATTTTAATAATTTATATTATATTTTTCAGAATATGCTGCCTTTGGAGATACGATTGGAGATAACTATCAAGGAAATATTAAACGCGTTAAGGTTAGTATCACAGTATGATGTTGTAATTAAATAAATTAAAAAAAGTATAATTAAAATAGTGAGAGAGCCCTAGAGGCATTTTTTGCAATAATTTAGGGGCGTCAGGTGGTGAGGCAGAGGCATAATGGCTGTTGGGTTAAGCGTGTCTCAAGAGGACAAGTTTATTTAAAAAAAGTGTTTAGGTACTTCCATTATTTAGGTTAATAATTAGGGTTACCTTGAACTATGATTAAACTCTTTCATTGTGTATCAAATCTCTATTCCAAATCGCGTGTGTGGTTTAGTCTAAATATTTCACACTCTATTTAAGTATTGTGGATGTGCAAGTTGGTGTGTGTTGTAATAATGAACATAGATCTATTGAGAACACTGGGTTGGGTTATTGATTGGAGACTCAGCCGGCTTACAAAAATGTATACAATTGCTGAAACCCAGTTTGACCAACAAGATAAAACCATGAGTTTCAATATCTACGAATGACGATGATGATAATAGTACATCTTAGAACTATATTACAGCTCAGCTTACTAAGATAAATATACTTTCGTTCCAAACTCAAAGGAAACTGGGTCGTATAAGTTCTAAATGGGTCAGAGTGGTCGAGATTATTACTCCTTGAGAAAATAAATTATTTAACTAAATGAAGTAGGTATAACTATTATGGTCTACTACATAATAAATAAGTTTGTTCCTGAGAACTCGTCTTGAGAATAAAAGTGGAGTATCAACTTGATTTAACTTCCAGAAAACGGTATTCACTTAAACAATCTTCAGTATTAATGTAACTTGTTATTGCCCATGTAACTTCTTTTTGTTAAACAAGAACGAAAATCGAAGTGAAAAGTGTTTTTTGAGGAGGTTCGAAAATCGTATCGGCGGATTTGAGTTACTCAAAAAATATATTTAAAAAAGAAGAGTGGCAACACTGCTTTAATATCGTTAAGTTTGGAAAGTGGCGCCTCAGGTTGTTGTCACATAAAACTTTAGCATTAAAGTATCATGACCCATCTATTCATTTAATTAATATAACTTTGCTACTGCTAGCGCAGCGGGAAAGCGCACAGGGTGCTGCGTCAAAATCCGACTGACATGGACGAGCCCTAACCAACACGGGGACCTGATAACGATTACTCTTATATTATAAACAGACCCTCCAAATTCATTTGATTGTTTATGTATGAGGTTTCTTTTTTTAGGAGATAGAATACTAGAGATGGGCGGATAACTATAAGACCGGATTTTGAATATTTGTCTAATATAAGGTCACAACATTTCAGGTGTCATGATGATTGCAGTTGAATTCAATTACGAAGTGTTAATAGTTGCCTTACCTTTTTTTATTTATGTATAAATAAAATATTACTATAGCAAAATTTTAAATTTTCTAATAAAAATAATGTTGCCTGGAATTGGATATGTGCTCGGTTGCGTAAAGGTTTGATACCTATCTCATTGTGGGACTGAGTGTTTTCGGCTGGTCGTGGGTAACCTAGTTGCACCTATGCCTACCCCTTCGGGAATACAGGCGAGAAGACACTTATTATCATTTCATAAGTATAAGTTTATAAGTAGAGTAGCTATATACCTATTTTATTAAACAAGTTGTATTTGTATTTTCCCACCGGCGAAAGTCGAATATCGGATAGTACTATTACTATTTCTATTTGTATTATTCAACACAGGTGATAGGAATACAAGCCTAGTGTCTGTGGAGCAGTCCATAATTACGAACATAAAAGAAAGGACAGAAGATTTTATAGTCCTTATAATGTGGTATTGGAAAACTTTCAACCAGTTATACCTACTTTTATCGAGTAAATATTTTACATTTTAAGACACCTGTACTCGTAAAAATACTTTAGACAAAATCAGAAGGGATCGTGAATGCAGCGAAACCAAAATGGGTTCCAATATCCGGATTTTTTTAACCAAGAATCTGAGTGTTGAATGTGAGTTTTCGCATGAATTTACTTTAGGACCGCGCTTACTTTCCGACGTTTCAAATTGATGTTTATTTAGTTGTTTCAACTATCTACTAGAGGCACTGACAATAACTCCATACCATGAAGCTATATTACTACTGAATGATGTCAATTCCCAAATATTGCTGACTCACTCTTATGCACCAGTCTCGCTTTCGTTTCAATTTATGTTAACTACACTTTGCCAAACACACTTTCTAAACTGTAATTTAGAAAGTGTGTTTGGCGAAGTGTAGTCTTCCTCTAATTTGATTCTGAGAATGTTGTGAAGCAAATTAATATAGTCAAAACGAAACAGAGGCCGGTACACTAGAGTGAATCATCAATATTTAGAAATTGACATCAGATTTTTATTAGGACAAACCTACAGTATTAGAATAGCTTCATGCGCCATAAAATATTGGTCGTAAACGCAAATGCGATGGTAAAGTAAATTCTTTCAAAAAATCACACTCAGCACACTGTTGAAGAAGAGTATTACGCTCAGCGTACTCTGGAGAGAGCTATATTCGGTGTTTCACTGCGAGATATAATCCGTAATTCGGTGATCTGCAAGAGAACGAGGTAACCGACATAGTCTAGAGAATCAGCAATCTGAAGTGGCAATGAGCAGGCCACATTGCTTGCACAACCGACAACCGCTGGGGAAGAAAAGTTTTCGAGTGGCGGCCCGCACCGGAGGACGTAGTGCTGGACGATCTCCCACCCGGTGGTCTGATGATCTGGTCAAAGTCGCGGGAAGTCGCTGGATACAAGCGGCTTCTGACCGTAACTTGTGACGCTCTTTGGGGGAGGCCTATGTCCAGCTGTGAATGTCCTCCGGCTGGTGATGGTGATGATGATGATGATGAACAAGTTCTAATGCTATTGTTGCAAGGTCTGATTTGCCAATTCAAAATAATCATAAACGTCAAGTGTCCAAATATAAATTAAATTTTAAACCGGAGGTTTTGACATTTATTTTATTTATTGATTTTATTTTTATTTTATTATATATCAACAAAAAATCCACTGCACAATTTACAGAGTAAACTTAATCTAACTTAATCTTCCGATCCGGTGGTAGATTTATTGTTGTATAGAGGCGTCACAGGTGCCTCTTGTAGGTTTACGTGAAATAAAGATTATTATTATTATTAACAAAGACATTAAACATAGGCCAATTAAGGATTTATATTTTGTATTCCATACAGTTTAGTGGTAGAATAACACAGTCATCTTATAATTTTATATTACAAACAAAAAAAATAATTTTTCAATAACATTTTTTATACATATAAAAAGAAAGCAAAAAAAACAAAATTAACATAATATTACTACTAAAATGCATACAACTAACCACTCCAGCACTGACAAACTAATGCCAAATTTAAACAATACTAAATTCACATACCAATGCTTGAAAATAAATAAAATATGAGTAATGTAAATAAATAAAATAAGAGAATTTATAACAAAACAAGTTATTGCAAATATGTGATATTATGTTTATATATTGTTTACTATGCAGTTCAGTTGTCAGTGATGCATCAAATTGTATTCAGTTGTGTAACTTAAGTCTTAAGGTGGTTGTATACATTACGCTTAAAAACATTTTTCGAGCTATGAAAAATGTCAATGTCAGCGAAAAGTTTTTTATAAGTATTAGGTAAACGCCATGCAAAACTGTAAGACCTATAATTTGTCCTCACTACCGGTACATCAAATGCCTGTGCGTGGGACGTTTCCCTGGGACTCTTAATTTTAAAGTTAAGTTAGCTAAACGAGGGCAATTGGAGCCCACGCATATAATATAAAAACAACATGTTATGTAAATCACGTCTGTGACGAAGTGAAATATAGCTATGCAAAGATACAAGACCGAACTAACAATTAATAAATTTTTGAAATTTGTTTTGTATTCGTTCAGATGTATGTTCATAAGTTACACAGTGAGGATTCCAGATAGCACTACAGTATTCGAGGACGCTGCAAACATAACATAAGACTATAGTATTTTGATACAGTTAACGTCGTTAAAAGATTTAGTTGTTCGTATAATGAAACCAAGCTTTTTGTATGCTTTGCTAGTGATGCGTTCAACACGATTTGAAAATGTTAGTTTGGAAACAAGAGTAACGCCAACGTCAACAACAGAGGTAACTCTTTTAATGACTACACCCTTTAATGTATGATCGAATGAAATAGGGATGTACTCTTTGTAAAAGTAATAGAAACGCACTTTAAAATATTTACATCGATCGTATTCTCTAGGTAATATTGGGATAAAATGTCTAATTATCTTTGAAGAACTATGCAGTTTTAAGGAGACTTAACTACAGCCCATACTTTTTTGTCATCAGCATATAATAAGAATCGACTAAACCTAAAACAGCATCCAATATCATATAAGTAAGATGTGTAAAATAAAGGACCTATTATTGATCCCTGGTAATACCAGAGGGAATAGGTATGTTGAGTCATACTGTCAACATTTTGCCTACTAACGGCAACGGCGTGAACAAAAGGGGTGGGGCGGCCGACGCGCGATCGTCAGTGGCAGATTGAGTGAGCTACAAACCACTGAACTTACATTGAATCAATGTAAGTTCAGTGGTCGAGGTAGTGGACTGTATAATTTAGAAATAACCAACTGCAGAGTATGGGAACAAAACGTATAATTACAGTCGCGTCTACAGATATTAAAGTAAAAAGAAAGTAGGTAAAAAAAGGTTAGCCGCGCAAACGCAACGTAGTTTGTAGCTCACTCAATCTGCCACTGACGATCGCGCGTCGGCCGCCCCACCCCCTTTGTTCACGCCGTTGCCGTTAGTAGGTAAAATGTTGAGAGTATGACTCAACAAGGTAGTAATAGTTGGTCGATCGGTTACCGACCAGATGGTTCAAAAATAGACAAAATAGGAAACCAAAATGGAACCAAATGGAGTTATTAAACACAGACAAATTGATGACCTTTTTGGATCAGGATAAAAATAATATTTGTATTACTTTCCTTCACTTGAATTTTCAGGTACTTTAGAGGTTCCTCTCATGAAAGTGTTGCTGAATACCGAATATCAAATTTTCGAAGCATAAAATATTTTGTTTCCCAACATTCAAAAACATTCGGGGCCATAAAATTTCCCCCACATGGGTGAAGTTTTCAAGAATTGTTGAATTCGCAAAGAACCTAACAAAAAAAATGATTTACGAAACACGAAAAAAAATGTTACAGAAATTTCTTTTGTTTATATGATGTTACCATAATACATAGTTGCTACATGGTCTCAAATCTAGCAAAGGCCAATTTTCATTAAAAGAAGAAATGAATTCGTAGACTTCCAAAATCATCAGAAACTTCAAATTTTTTACTTTTAGAAGGATACATTTTGTAATTCAATTATCTTCGGCGACGCATCTGTGATACTTAAGGTGTCGCAGATGTCCGTGGGTGGCGGTGATCACTTTCCATCAGGTGACCCACTTGCCCGTTTGTCTCCTCTTATTTTTATTTTTTTATTTTTATGGTATTGGAATGCAAACTAGCAGACGTTTTTCTTGATGGTAAGAAATTCACGCCGTCTAGAGACACCAAAAAGGTAATGGTGCGTTGCCAGCCTTAGACCGGGATGTAAGGTCTCAAGCAAAAGTAAGTTTACCGGCTACTTTATCATCCTAACCGGAACACGTCAACGTCAAGCGCTGACATTTTGGTAGCAGGAATAGGTAAGACGGTGGTACTAATGCGGGAAAAATATTTGACAGAATTGTTATTTAATATGTAAATATGTTGCTTACATTCAATATTTACACTATTTTGTATTCGCCCCATCCGGACATTTGATTTTGGATAATGGTTTCGGTGCTTTTTATGACAATTATACGATAACATGAAAAATGAATAGGATATATAAAACTAAAAACATCTATAATAGTGAAACTATTACATATTTTTAGTATCTTACACAAAAAAAACAAAAGTAATGACTTTGTCACTATTTTCAGAAATTCTAAAAATAGACTGTTAAAGAAATGGATATTATTGTTGTTGAGTTTTATTTTTAAAGTAAAATGATAGCGAACTAGGTAGCAGATCGCTAGTCTGATAGTGAAATGATGAAATATAGGTGATAACTTATCGGAAGAATAGAAGTATCGCGATATTATTGGTATTACCTAAAATTTGTAAAAGTAAAGTAACTTTACGCCCCTATTTCCGAAAAGATACGATAACGCCCTGGTTGAAGAGCAACCACGAAAAGCCAAAGACACTAAGTCCCATAATGTGATAACCTGGCAAGCGTGTCGCCAACTGGACACAAAGGCATTCTCGGGCAACATTGGTTTTATTAAAAAAAAACTCTATGTTACCCAACCCGGTTTTTTTCTCAGTGTTTGGCCGGATTCCGATCCATTCCATTCACACACAAGTGCCACTTTTATGGTCCATGTGAATAAAGATTTTTCTGATCCTGATTCTCATTCCGGGGATCAAATCCGGGACCTCATGAATTTTAGTCCGACAACCAAGTGCTAGACCACAGAGACAAAAATTAGTGAATAGGTATCCAGCAAGCGCGGATTGCGGACGCAGATTGCAACTTGCAAGTCGAACTCGCGGCGCTTGTCTCACTCCTCAAAACCGCCACCCATACGAATTCATATAGCATTAAGTAATGTTGTTTGCGGTCACGATCTAGATGGGTGATAAGTTTTGTTAATATCGTAGACAATTTACGAACAAAAAGATTTTTACAATTACAAACAAAATAAATGTGAAAATTAATTCGAAGTATCAATAATAAATACTCAAAAATAAGAATCTCATTTACACTGACCGAATTGTTAACTTTCAGGAACAAGTTATCATTTTTTTTAATCAACTTATCTGACCTCGAGTTCTCTTTTAATAGAAAGCTGTACAGAAATTGGTTCGGATAAGGATCTATAATAGAAGATGTGCCATATTTTTGCTTCCATGCTCTCAATATCAGTGCCGTGATCGGTTCTGGGCCGGCAAGTCGAAAAACGCTAAAAATTTAATAACACTTGCCGTTGCTGGTGACGGTTTGTTACCGGCGCCGGCCAATGGAAAGATGTGCCGTATACATCTCTACATTCTTACGTCCCAGGCAGCTGAACCGGTGCCTTGCCACTAAGCAACCGGCAAATTGCAAAACAGCCAACGGTTACAGTAGAGATTTAGTTAAAAATTTGATTTAAAAGCAAAATGAAGTAAAACATTTCTCGACTTATCTATACAGTGCAATCTGAAAAAGATGTTAAGTCCAAATAAAACTATATTTGGACCTACATAGAACGAGCATCTAAAAAAATTCAGCGACATCTAAACATCCGCTCAACATCTTTATAATACAGGGCAATATGTGACCAGCAGATCATACATTTGAATTAGTCCATACCTGTAATGCTAAAAGAGGGGGAGAGAGTAGCGGGCGGCGCGCTTGTTTGTGATCGACTATGTCTATTTATTTATTTATTTCCTAAAACGTTTCAACTTATTTCCTATTCTTATTAAACTAAACTTATTTTTTAAGTAATATAACTATATGTATTTGCAAATATATGTGTATCAGGAACCCTCTCCGGTGAAGGCCTCCTTATAGGCTTGCCATCTCTCTCTGGTCCGCGATGAATCCGATCCATTGCGGACCTGCGATGTCATCATCCCATCACGTGTAGGGTCTGCTTCTGTAGCGTTTACCTGGCGGGCCACTCCATGTGGTTACTGTTTTTGTTTACCTGTGATCTGTTAGACGCGCTACATGACCCGCCCATTTCCACATAAATTCTTTGACGTGGCTTAGTGCATCTAATGTTTTCGTCTTAGATTTTATTTTTGTATGTCGTATCTTGTGAAACCTTTTTATGTTTACCATGCTACGTTCCATGCCTCTTTGGCATGTATTTATGCTATTTTTTGTAAAATTCCAAGTTTGGCATCCATATGTTAGTTAGACAAGGAATTAAACGGGAGTCGATAAAGTTCTTTTTAAGCATCATAAGCATGTCACTTTTAAAAATTTCTTTGTAATTCCAATATTTATTCGACGTACTTTTTGCTCTTCTAAATATTTCTTGATCATTACTATCTCTGTTAAATCTAATTTGTTTGCCCAAGTATGTATAATTTTCAACATATTTTAACACGTTATTTCCAATTTTTATAGCTGATCTTACGTAATTAGTCATGACTTTAGTTTTAGTTAAATTCATTTGCAGACAAACTTGTATGCTAGCATTTTGTAAGGATTCTATCATATTTTGTAGTTGGCTACTTGTTTCTGATAGCAATACTAAGTCGTCTGCAAATTTTAAGTAACTCAAATATTTGCCTTGAATGCACAAGCCTTGTTTCTTCCAGTCTAGCTTACTTATGATGAATTCTAATATTGCTATAAAATATTGAGGAGAGTGGGTCGCCTTGCCTGACTCTTCTTGGAACTGAAAAACTTGGTCCCATGGTTTCTAGCTTCACTCTTCTAGTGCTTTTTTCGTATATATTTTTAGTATGGTTATGTATTTGGCCTCTACATTTTGTGATTTTAGAGTTGACCACATACTTTCGTAAGAGACAGTATCAAAGGCTTTTTGATAGTTAATGAAAGCAACGTAGAGGGATCTCTGTTGCTCATGATATTTCTCTATTACTTTCTCTAAGGTATGTACGTGATCTACAGTAGAGAAGTTTTTCCGAAAGCCTGCTTGTTCTATGGGTTGATGTTGTTCTAAGGTTGCGCTTATTCTTTGATTTATTATAGTAGAGAAGATTTTATACAAACTTGGTAGTAAACTTATGGGTCTATAGTTGCTTATATCTTTAGGGTCTCCTTTTTTGTAGATCAAGATTATGATGAACTCCGACCATTGTGATGGCGTCTGCGTTGTTTCTAGTATCTTATTGAACAATTTCATCTCAACAATTATTTCGACTATATATGATTTATGTATTTAATAATCTTTTGTTTTCCCTTTGTCTTGTTTATATTATGTAAGCCGTATGTATTTCGTTTCTATTGCTGGTTTTCTTGACCAGGCCTCAGCCTTTTCTGTAGTGATAAAATTCTGAAATTTCCAATATTTCCTTTATTTTATGTATTATTTTATACTAGTACAGTTTATTCACAGAATTACATGTACACAGTACTAAGTAATATTCACACATTATTACACATTACTTTAATTAATTTACTTCTAATTCATTTTTACTTTTCACTTATTTTATTTTAGAAGTTGGATGGAACCTGTGAAGTCAGACAATAAACAAAAGGTTTATAAGAAAATGTTTAAGAAAAAAATCTATATTATAAGTCTAATTGTATCAGAGGGGAGTTCCTGATTCTAGCCTATAAATAATATAAAAAAAATTGCTGACAATTTAGTCAACAAGCGCAAAAGCTGAGAAAGCAATTTCAGAGTCAGGACATATTAGTAGCTTACTCATTAACAAATTTGGAACTGATAATAAAAATGACATATTTCGCTTTTTAAGAGCTTAATTTTGAATGTTATCAGTATCAGCAAACGTTACAGCAGCTAGATAGGAGGAAGTTGTAATTTGATTATTAGTCATTTTATGAATTGGACTGATTACCTTTAATCTGTTATTAAACTAAATTAAGCAAAACTTGACGCCAAACATTTAGAAATTAGGGTGTTTTTTGGGACCCTTGTCCTTATTACTAATTACTTTTACTTACTTTATTATAATTTAACTAATATTTGAGCCATATTAATTTAATTTAACACTTGATTTTTTAAAACAAAAAACGTTTAGTTTTAGTTGATTTTATACCAAAATTTAAAAAAATGCGGATACGCGCATAATAGATCAATCCCACGTATCAAACTCGCGGATTGAATTAGCTGCGGCATTGAGGTCCATACCACTGGCCAAAAAGCTGTCAAAATCTCTTGACTTATCACACAATTATATATGGGGATTGTTTATGTACCTAAGGAAGTACGCAATGGCATTCGCGTTGTTATATTATTTTATTAAAAACTAACCATACCTGCTCATTTTATTTAACAAAACTTTACGTACATTAGGGTGTATTTGATGCTATTTAAACCGTTATAAAATAAATGACAATTGATTTCATTTTACTGATAGCTCGTCAGTTTCTTTTTATTAAGATAGCAAAAACTTTTATTACCGTAGCAAACCCGCACTTAGTTAATTTATAACACATTGTTCTACTTATGATGTAAGTTATATTTTATTGAATCAGGCGTTACTTTGCTGAAATCCATTATTACAGAATATGTAAAATAAGCCTTTATTTTGCTGATTCCACGTAAGTAGTGTAACTGTTGTGGTAAATAGTCCTCCAAATGACACAGAATGTGACAAACCTAACTAACATTCCCACCGTACACCTCCGCGACCAGAACACGAATAATGGAAGTACTCGGAAAACAAAAGCACTTGTCACGTCCTTCGCCATCTTTGTCGAAGAACTCACCATAGAGAATACCAAATAGCACTCGACGTACGTTTCGCCTCGACACCGAGGCATCCTCAGGATATCGACCGTATCGTACAAACGACGACACACGAGTGACTTGCCGCCGCCCAGCGGGGCTTTTCAGTATCTTTCTAGTGATGATCTCTGGGTGGAGTAAATATCAAATAGCTGTAAAATGGCGTGTTTTATATTTGCTATATCTATTGTATTTCTTTCGGTCACTAGAGATAGCAAATATAAAATACGTCACTTGACATCTATTTGATGTACACTTTACCCAGTGATCATCACTAAAAAGATACGGAATCAGGGGGCAAATTGCGCTCTTATATAGACCAAACACCCCAATGTCAATTATTCGTAATCGCTTCACGAATCGATTGTGTAATTCTATGCGACTCAATTGCTTTTAAAAATTGGGAAAGTATACGTTTTATTATTTCTTATATTGGTGCACCAGCATATGGTTTATCAAAATCTTTAAACAACGTCATTAAAGAACAATCAAAATTCAACCCACCCCATAGCATAAAAACTAGTTTATATCTTTTCGACAGGATCAAAGACATAGTTTCTTTGGATGTAGAAAGCTTATTCTCAAATGTCCCTTCAGAAGAGTTGATAAATTCAATGGAAGAAATGTTTATACGGCAGCGTCAACAACCTAGAGAAATAAATGATGATGAAATTGTAGACATGACCAGGACTTGTATAAAACAAAATTATTTTAGGTACTACTCTCATTACTACATTCAAAAGGAAGGTCTAGCCATGGGTTCTCCTAGTATTACTAGAGTAGATAATAGGCACTACTTTGGGATCTTCCGCAAGCCAACTTATACTGATACGACTATTCCCACGTCATCGTGTCATCCTTGGCAACATAAAATATCTGCGTTGAACAGCTACGTACTTAGACCCTTATCTATCCCTTTAAGTCAGGAAAGCTACAAAAAGAGTTAAACATAATTTGTCAGATGGTAGAGGCAAACGGTTATACGAAAGCAATGTTACGATTACTTTATGGCATGCCACCAGAAATTATTGTTAGGTACAAATCTAGTTTAACTTATGAGGGATTTAACGCATCCTAAAGTGTAATTATATACAGATTGCTTTTCAAACACGTAATCCGTTAAGAAAAATTTATAATGGTAAGGACAAATTAGACAATAAAGATAAGTCAGGGATTTATAAACTTCAGTGTTCTGAATGTAACGGAACATACAAAGGTCAAACGGGTCATAGTTTTCAAACACGTTACAAAGAACATATGGCGGCGTTAGGAAATAAACATTTCGATAAATCCCATCTCGCAAAACATCTATTGGGAGCTTGTCACAATTTGGCTAGTGATTTCAAAATAATTCATAGATGTGAAAAGGAATTGGGCTTAATATTTTGGAACTATCAAAAATCACGAAACACAATAATGTGTCCAGAACATTGTTAAATGAACAAGTAAATGATCGAATTCCCCATTATTACGAATTTTTAGCAGCAATCGAATCGTACAGAATCCCACAATCGATTCGTGAAGCGGTTACGAATAATTGATGTTGGGGTGTTTGGTCTATATAAGGCGCAATCGAAGCAGCGGCAAGTCACTCGTGTGTCGTCGTTTGTACGGTACGGTCGATTTCCTGAGGATGCCTCGGGGTCGAGGCGAAACGTACGTCGACTGCGATTTGGTATTCTCTGTGGTGAGTTCTTCGACAAAGTTGGCGAAGGACGTGACAATTTATTCTGTTTTTCGAGCTCTTCCTTTATTCGTATTCTCATCGTGGATGTGAGCGGTGGGAACGTTAGTTAGGCTTGTCTCATTCTGTGTCATTTAAAGGACTATTCGCCACAACAGTTACACTGCTTACGCGGAATTAGCAAGATAAAGGCTTATTTTACATCTGTTATAATGTCAGTTATGTTTAAATAAAATCAGTCTACTGAAAATCTTCTAGTGAAAAGAAAAGTATAATGGCATAATTTATCGCGGACCAGGCTGCGGGTGTAAGCTATATAAAATATGACCTGTAAATAATTGTACTCTTTATATCTATTTTAAAATTTCCCCACAGGGCAACCCTTCTCCACGCACACTGGCACACATTCACGCTGCTTGCTGAAGAAGATTTATATTTAACTATTACACTTAGGAAGGACTTGTCGTCAATTCTCTCCACCCAACCGTTGAATCCTAAGTGGCTTTCCCTTCCTTCAAAGTATACTCGTCGTGTTACATTTAGGTAAGTTCTTGCTACTTTTTACACTTGTGTTTTATTGTAGTACTAAATAATTAATACATGGCCTTTTAATTTTAATGGTGGGAAATATTAACTACAGACACAAACAAAGAGCAAATGTAAACGTCTTCACTTAAACGTTTCTAAACTAAGTAGAGTTAACAAACGTTTAATTTCAAAATAAAATCTTTGTAATAAAATAAAAAAATAGTATGCAGTACGTATTGGAGCAATTAAAGGCAACTGTTAATATCAGGTCCTGACATAATATATTATAAAATTGGCGTTTTGTATAGGAGAAACAGAAAACCGAATATGTTTTAAATATAATGTAAAATTGAAGTATGAAACATTGTTTGCACGCACTTTTGAAATCTCATAGACAGTTTATTGATCCATTTACAGAAAGAAAACATTTTGACGAGAATTAATAAAATCTTTGAAGGTGGCTTGGACTGCCTCATCGGAATTGAATTTGTTCCCAAACTAGTTATCCAAATTTCGTTAATAATGATAATCCGTTCAAGCAAGGTACGAGGAATATAAGGGATGTAATGTACGCTATGCTTATTTGGTAGCCGTTTGTCATGCAGTGAGTGGTCTAGCGTTGTCGTAAAGCATCAATAGCTAGATTTCCATTAATGGTTTGCAATTGCTGACAATAGACGTTTGACGTAATCATCATGGTAAGTTTTGAGAAAACTGTAATGAACAACATCGGCAACAATCCAAACACTTACAAGTAACTTTTTTGAGTCAATTTTCGATTGGGGTGGGAATAGGCTGGCTTCCCAGGGTCCAGCCATTTCAATGAATGCTTCCGATTAGAGTCACATTATTCATCAGCATAGCTCTTCGTTATTCAGCCGTTCAAGTAATGTAACACCGCAGTCGACGCGCGTTTGCTGGTTTGTTTGACTCAAATCGTAAGGATTTTTTTTTCAATTTTTTTAACAGTAGTGTTATTATTTTTATTAATCTTACCAAGTCTATTTAAACCGTTTTATCACTCACCGCAGCCTGTAGCTAACTCGGATGTGCCTTACGATGGATCTGCTTTTACAATAGCTTTCAATTATTCATTGTCGACTTTTCAAAATTGGGTTTCCGGCGGCCTCGGGGCTTGTCCTGCAGATCTAAATTTCCAGAAAGAAAGCGTTGAAACCAAAAATGCATCATGTTTTTTTGTGCAACGTGACCGTCATACACATCATTAAGCTTTCGTACCAGTTTCCCACCAGTGTGGAAACCCACTAGAACTCTACCTACTCGTACATGACGCAATATTTTAAGTTTTCTATTTTGTAATCTAGGTACCTACCTTACACATACACACATAACGAAAAAGAGGGGAGGATATGGCGGAGGTAGGTAATTCGTCATACCCACAAAAATTTGATTGGCTCTTTCAAAAAAAAGTTAGTATGTGACAGAATAATCGATGATCATACATGACAAAATATAGGAGTGGAACATCTAATTTTTATCCTAATTTAATCAAAAATTTAAAAATCTCCTAACTTTTTCGAATTCGGTTGGTAACAAAAGAATAAATGAGAAATCAAAGATTGATAAAACATATACTATATCTGTATATTATAAATAAAGTATATATTACATATAACTGCACAAGTTTGTACATGTTTGTGTCTGTAGGCGATATGATAAACAAACAAGTAGACTGATTTACTGATATTGGTAAATCAGTCTGCTTGTTTGCCTTCTATTAGCAAAAAAAAAATATAAATTAGTAAAGTTAACTATCACTGTTTAAAAAATTAGTATGGTATGAAGAGCGAGATTTTAAAATATAAAAATGTTGCAGCTAGATTTTGAAGTTTATCTTTAAAAAAACTACATGTGAAGACTAGAAAGTTACACAGTTGTCTATTTTATACTAAAACTACTTATTCTAAATAATGATTCATACTAAGTAATTAAATGTTCTAGAGAAATATAAGTTTTGTCATTTTTAATTAGTTGTGATATTCCAAAAAAATATGTTTTTCTTGCAGACGTCTCGCTGAAATTTCAAGACTAACCCGAGGCGTTGTTATTTTATTTTGCGATATTCAATATACCAAGCACATAATGAATGAGGCCAATCGTCTTAATATGTTGGATGGTCATTTTTTTTGGCTGTGGATTGATGCATCCAAAGAACATAATATATTTTTTAAAAAAAGCAATAGCACACATTTCTTACAAGACAGTGATATAAATTTTGAAAGATCGAAGACAAGGGATATGCGATGGCAACAAAATAATGTTAAACGTAAAAAGCGATTTATGAATGACAATAATTCTACCGAAAATGTGAAGCTCCCTGGTACTTTAAGAAAATTCAGTCATATTTCAAAAGAGAATATTATTAAGGAAAACAATTTTTTTGTAAAAAATAAGTCAAAAACTTCAATTTTTCGTCGTGTTAGTAGAAATATAAGCAAGTTTGAAACGCACATAAGTAATAAAACATTATACATAAATTTTACTCACTCGTTTGAAAGTAGTCGCAATATTAGTTCTGAAAGAGTAGAAAATTATGATGTAAATAATAAAGGCGTTGAAACTTCTAAAGTTAAAAACAAAGTATCCGAGGAGGAATACATATCCTTGCTCGATAAAAATAAAAGTAGACAAACTTATTCTAATGAATTAAAAAATGAGTCTTTTAATAAATATGTAAATAGTATAAGTGTAAATGGAATGTATGATACGGAAAGCGTTTTATTGCACGAGAAAATTATTAGTAGTTATGAAAATATCAGAGACGTAAAAGATAGCGAATTATTTTCAAGTGATATTAGTGAATTCATGGTGAATCCCACGGTGCATACTTCTAAAGTTAATAGTGTTAAAGAGCGAATTGAAGACAAAAAATATTTAATGATGGATCAAGTTTTCGATGTGCCACTGCAAGAAGACAATTATAATATGACAAGGATATTAAACAATCTTCCTGTAGGATTACTTACTTTGCATCCACAGCCCATGAAACTAGGTAAGTTTTTGAAACATTAATACCAAAATGTATTTTATATCTAAAACAAAATGTAACTATATCCAAAATTACAGAAACCTTAAAAAAAAAGATTTTTTTAAAAATAGAAAGACACTCTGCAATCTAACCTTCCGGCGTCGGACATAACTTCTTGAAATCCTGGGTTCGATTCCCGGGTCGCGCAGTTCGGAAACGTAGGAGATATTGATATTAACATACACAAAAAATATAGGTGTCAAACATATTACCTCTTCCTTTTTTTACAAAGTAGATTAAAAGGTTAATAGATTGTGTCTACGGGATTGCAACCAGAAATAAAAATAAATAGGTATTTACAAAAGAAAAATGTTTTTCACAAGCAGATAGAGGTAATTCAGTTTTTATATCTACCATTATCCGTTAAATTTACCAAATTTTGCTCTTCTGCATAATGGTGATCAATTGAATTGTTTCTCTAAAAATTGGTTTGTCAGTATTGAAACGGCCCATCTTTTTCTTTTTTAACATTCTAATTAGGGCTTTGTCTCTCACAGATCAGACGTTTATTGAAGCTGCAGTCCGTTTAGTGGTCGGTACACTCCGCAGAGTTCTTCACGCTTGTGATGCATGGTCCGCTCAAGCACAATTTTTCAGTGATGCCACTGCATCTTGTTGGGATGAAGCTAGTGACGCTGCTGCTGACTTTTCCACTGAATTTGTAAGGTAAGTTGTATGAGGTAATGTTTTATTAATGGAATCCTTGATCCAAACTCAGGCAACTGTAAATATGATATTTAATTGTTTGTACTGCTTTCTTATTTCTACAAAATATATTATTAACGAGAAAATGTGTGTTGTCTGTTTTCCGTTTTCATCTTAGTAAATAAAATAATGTAAAGTAACGCCTGATTCAATTAAACAAATTAAATAATTTTGGCTTCGAAGTAGATGACTTTGCAGGAAGTCTTTTTCATCTTACGTCACAGTAGTTTCATTGGAAGAGCTATAACTTTAATACGTAGGCAAAACCGAGGAGGACAGCTGGCAAATTGACGTCAGTGAATATTTAAAAAATCAGTTTCGTCACGCGGATTTTTTTAAAAGGATTGTGGCACTTTAGATATTTAAATCCTAAAGATGATATTAAAACAGGAGGACGGTCACCCTTCAATGTCATAATACTCAAACAATATATAATTTGAGAAATGTAGGCTTATTACGCGTTAATTACGGAGCTTGGATTCGACATTTATATTTCAAAAACGTAAACGCACCGTTACCGAAGGGGTTATGATTACATTTTTTTATGCTTTAGGTATATCGCTGGTATGTGGTACAACTTCTTTTTAAATAAAAACATTACATAATAATACAAGATCATGTTAATATTAAAGTCATCCCATTCTTTAAAAACACGCATGTAATCTTTTAACTACTGGAAAAATTAAGAGCTATTTTAAATAAAATATTAAAGGAATAAATAACAGAACAATTATTCTCAGAAAATAGTGAAGGAATCCTTCACGGATTATACTAATACACGATCAAATTATGCATTTATTTTAACAAAACTAAAATATACTAGATACTAAAGAATACTGTGATGGGGCGGTTTTTATGCGCATCAACTACAAAGAAAATACGACTTAACGATAATAATGCGATGACTTGGGATTTTAGAAGATAAATGATGTTTAGTGATCGTCAAACATTTCGTGGCTAATGAATACTTAGGAGTTTTATGATAATAATATATTTTTTTATATCATAGAAAGGCAAACAAGCAGACGGATTTACTGATAGTAAGAAATTCACGCCGCCTAGAGACACCAAAGGTGATAATGGTGCATTGCCAACCTAAGGTCGGGATGTTAGGCCTCGAGCAAAAGTAAATTTACCGGCTACCTTACCCTCCGAACCGGAACACGTCATGACGTTATGGCGGCAGGAATAGGTAAGGCGGTGGTACCAATCCGGGCGAGTCGCTGCCAAAATCTACCACCTAATCAGATGCACGGTGTTAGTGATGGTAAGCCTATGCTCGCCTTTTACGAGCTGCCTGGCAGCAAGGAAGGCAGATGGTCTATTCTACAAAGGAGCCGGGACCAATATCAACCAACCAATAATACTATTTTATAAAAAAACATTATATAAGAATGATTAATACCGATTATATTTTTAATTATAAAACTTTTATGTTATGATCTGACAGATCACATTATGAGAACACAATTATTGTGTTCTGAGAAATTAGTTATTTTTCAGGTTTGCATCGTATCATTAAAAACTATAAAAGATACATAAATAGACATACGTTTTTTATAGCCCAAAATTACGGAATAGTCTTTTAATGGATACAAATATCTAAGGCTGTAAACGGGGATCTGAGAAACAAATACATTAATCCAAGCAACAAAAGTTTTGTCGTGACAAGAATGTCCCCGAGACAAAAGTTCAGAGATTTTGCGACTTTTTATTAGTCATAAAACTTCTTCTGAGAATTGGCCTACGGTTATATTTAAAATGTTTTTGTATGAATTAGATGAATCTAGACAAATTATATAAATTGAATCTGAACCTATAGTAAGCAAATTATATGTTTGTGTTATGTTAGTTATCAATGTACTCATAATACTACAATGTAATCATAATACAGAGTTGTACCAGATATCAAAATAAATTTAGTTAACATACAAACCTAGAAACACAGACATCCGAAATATGTTTATCACACAAATGCCTGGCCTCGTCAGGAATCACACCAGAAACCTCACATTTGTTCGGTAGCCCCTCTATCAACAAAGCGATCATAAATGTTATAATACAAAAGTAGCTTATTTAAGATTTTTAATCAGTGTATGTATTGGGAAACACGTGAAGGTTAGGAATTGCACACAACTCCAATACAGTGGCAAATGGCAAGTAGTTGATTTTAGAGAGTTGGTTTTCGAATTTGTAGGAAATTTGGTTCTGAGTTATTACAAAAAAAAACTTGAACTTCGCACAATAAACCTTAGTAGTAACCTCAGTTTATGTTCCCTAACTTTCAGACATTTCCGGCAGCAAATACGAATAGATAGGTACTAAACTATTTAAGTAATTAACACTAAAACTCAAATTTATTATCACGTCATCCAGTCTCAAGGTATTCGTGCACAAATAACGTGCGTTATCTACACTAATATTATAAAGCTGAAGAATTTGTTTGTCCACTTGAACGCGCTAATATAAGAACTGCTAGCCCGATTTGAAAAAATCTTTCAGTATTAGATAGCCTATTTATCATCACGCTAAGACCATAGCAGCGGAGTATCAATGAAAAAAGTTTAAAAATCGGGGGATTTTTGTCTATTGAGAGCTTCCGCTGCGTGCGCCAAACGGTTAAAGTTTCAAAAAAATCAGAACTATTCCCTTTGATAGTTCTAAAAATATGCGAACAGCATATTATGTCTATCTTTTAAGGTTAGCTCACAAGAAAAGAAAAATAAAAATAACATCAGTTTATTTTTAATAACCTAAAAATCTTAATCTTAAAAAATACCTTAAATCTAAATAAAATTATTTAATTTGCAATTTTCCACCAAAAAATGTATACTTATTATTGCGTAACAAAACAGACAAAATAGTGCGCTAAGAATGAATTGGACTTACCGGAAGCTAAAACTCCCAAATACATCCAGCTCCACACAATACATACCACTAAATTGTTTTAGTAGCACCAACAATACACATACTACTAAAAACTCAACGTACGTTTCGCTTCGTCACCGAAGCATCATCAGGAGAATTCGACTGCATTCCACAAAGGTCGAGCAGATACAGTATCTGCTACGCAATAATACGTATACATTTTTTGGCGGAAAATTCCAAATTAAATAATTTTATTTAGATTTAAGTATGGATTTCCGCCAAGTAACGCCTTCTTCTATTAATTTTATTAAAATCTACCAAACTTTTAACAGACTTATTTCGCAAATAAATATTTTTCATTTGCGTTCCATAATACCAAGTTATAACTTACCTATATAATATATACAATATGTATATTATACAAAGTCGCTGGTTAAAGTGGAATAATTACTTTGGGCTGAAGAAGAACCATTCGTTAATGGAAGTCATAATTAACGTTGGAAAAAATAACAATACTTAAATAAGGTTGTATGTATAAATTTCAGACCAATAAAATAGTATATACAGCGCAATGCGCTCACAAAAGCGAAGCTAGTCAAATGAAGACGATACAATAATATGAAGATGGCACACCATCAACACAAAACCTCTCGCTTAGGGATGAAACGATACGAGTAAATCCAAGTACATTTTAGTATCGATACTTTGAAATGAAGTATCGAGTAGGTATCGGTTTAAAGTACTCATAACAATTAATTTTATGGTTCATAGAAATTAACATAACATATAACGTAACATAACATAACTTTTAACATTGAAAAAAATAAGTTATCATAAGTTGAAGTTTCTGAACGCATCCTAGGCTTAGTTTTGTGTAGTTAGCAGCCTTGGTAGTTGACAAGCTTGTTAAGCTATGCCTTGATTTTGATTAGACGACGACGAACGAACCGAAGACGGACTTTTTCATAAATTATTTTGAAGGTGACGTGTTTACCCGCGACACTTATGGTCGGGATTATCTCAAAAATTATTATTTTATGTTAGAATATTATTAGTACTATTCAATAAAGAGTACCAATACTTGTTATGGTTGTCACACAATTTTTTTTAAAAAAACGATACGATACTAGCAAGTATCGATACTTGACGACCGATACCACTATCGAGTAAAATATCCACATCCCAGTGTTATGAGAATAGCATATATTTCTTTTTTCATTACCAACAAGACCACTGGTGTTAGTGTTTTTTGTAACACTTTAAAAAATGTGTTATTTATGAAGAATGAAATCGTAATGCACCTTTTTAAAAAAATTACAGCAAAATTTTTAAATTAAAAATTTCCAACAGTCCCTTTTAATATCCGTCAGATACCCATGTTGAGACCGATTATAAAAAAATATTGGATAGTGACTGTATAAATTTTATACTTATTTCAAGTTACTTCAGATAAAATATAGGTACTTTGAACAAGATATTTCTTAAACACTAAGTTCTGCATTTAAGGGCAACTGCCAGTTTAGATTAGTTTCAAACCATGTGTAAAAGTGTTTTTGCTATTGGCTGACATACTGACATACGTAAATAGAAACAGAGCCCCGAGTGTATTGGCCACATGTAGTTTTCACTTACCATCGCGTTTACGTTTTTAGCTCAAATTTGTATAGGGTTTTGAACAGCGCCTCTAGTGGTCACTATAGCAAATTTTATTGCTAGTGTTTTGGCCAAAAACGCTAAACTCGGTGAAACGTGACGGCGTTATGACGTATTTCATCTATTTTGCGAGTATAATAGCAGTTTAACGTAGAAACGTACGTTTATGATACTCGAATACGCCAACGCGGTAGTTTATTACTGTCAAGTTCTTTCGGTTGATGTTTTGTCAGTGAGAAGCAAGTGAGAAGTGAAAACTTGAACTCCAATTCTTTAAGTTTTCCAAATAAGTTAAATTACATTTAGTGAATAATTATTATCTTCAAAGTGTTTTTAGAAATATAAAGTGATGTTTGCTAGCCATTTATTTACTTGGAAGCTACTTAAGCTGAGGATGAGCGGTTAAGCCTCCGGGCTCTAAAAAAAAGCATCCGAGTCTCCTTCGACCTTTTAGAGGGTCTGTCCGAGACGTAGTTTCGAAAATGATATCGTTTGTCTAAAGAAGCTTTTCATTTTCTCTGTCAAGAGTTGCGCCGGTTGACTTCTTTAAAATCTTCTCTTGTCTTAAAGAAAAGGTAAGTTATAAATATCAGCAACTTTATTTATTTTTAGTGACTTAAATGAATGTATAGTAAGTACGGTTCTAGTAATTTACTATATCTAACATTTTGTTAGGTACTCACTGCTCTATTTTTTTACGCTTCGAGTTTATACCAAAGACCTGTCGGTGTAGCCATAATTGCTCGCAAAACATGTGCAGTGTCTATATACAAGAAGTGACTTAAGCTTTTACACACCCATATGTTCTAGTAAAATACATTGTTTTTCCATCAACACAATCAGCTAAACAGCGAATTAGTCAATAGTAAGCGATAACAAAAGGCAAATAAGGTTTCTGATTTCTGTTTTATTAAATTGTAAATGTATGTTTTAGATATTTTACAAAATTTGGCATGCCAGGAGTTGTTGGATGTGTTGTCTGCAGAAAACAATATCATTCTCTAAATGTACAAATGCCTGTATTTTAACAGAATTAATTTGGTATTTCCTGTGTTGGTTCTTTACCAACAAAACCACTGGTGATAGAGTGCTGTGCAGCAACTTGTCAGGGGAGGGATCCACCATCTCATTTATGCCTGATGCCACTATGACTATCATGTTTCGGTTCGGAGGATAGGGTAGCCGGTAGACTTGAGAACTTGGCCACACTGTATTAGCATGCACCTACAACATTTATGTTGTCTATAGGCTGTGGCTGTCTTTTACTATCAGGGGAACCACTTACTTGTTTGCCGTCTATTGCTTTAAAAAATAAAAATATATTATGTATTGATTATCCTTTCATTTTTAGGTATGTGACAGTGATTACAAAATAATTATTACAAAATAATATAAATTTTTGTTTTAGAGGAGCCAATTATGATTCTTTTGTTTGGGAGAATGGCGAGCTAAATCTCTACATGCAGTCCTTGCACCAACATGGTGAAACAGTTTGGCTTTTAGGTAAAAACTTATTAATGTGATAATATTATATATAAACATATTATTACAACTTCCATATAGAAAGTTACACTTATAGTTTATACATATATTTACATAACTTTCTCAACACCCATACTTTATAACACTACTAGAACTTTTGAAGGCTAACTTTTGATTAGAGAATACACTTTATACATATATTTACATAACTTTCTCAACACCCATACTTTATAACATTACTAGAAGTTTTTAAGGCCAACTTTTGACCAGACTTACTAATTACATAATGGTTTGTTATCTATACTAATATTATAAAGTATTTTTGAAATGAATAGGCTTCGAAACTACTGGACCTATATCATAAATTCTTTCACTCTTAGAATGCTACATTATCCCTCTGTGACATAGGTTTTGTTTCATCAAAATATGTGCAGTAAAAGCCAAGTTAAGCCGGCAAAGCTGCGTGAAACTGCTAGTTTTAAATTAAAGTATGGTATCTGGTTAACTATACTGGTACATCATCAATAATTTTAGCCCTTTTTTGTCTACTGTTGGATGGGTAGGACTACTACCTAAATCATCTTAATGTCTTGTGCACATATTATTCCTTTACATCCACATGATTGCATTGTTGACCAAAACATTAGCCCAACAAATGGGTGAACAACATTCATTTAAATAATTAGTAGCCATAAAGGACAGCTCCTGTTTGTTTGAACCAAAACCATAATAATTATTGTTATATTTAATAAAAATGTTTTATATTTCAGGTGACTGGTTACCCACAGAGGCCATGGCTAATAACACCTTTTGCTGATTCATCTCCTGGCACATCACAAGCAATTTATTATCACAAACATATGTCTAAATACTTTTGGTAGATTGAAAAATCAATGCAATGCCTCCATAAAGACAGAGCATTACAATATAAATGTTTTTTTAATTGATTATAGTGTCCAAAGAATTTAAATAGCTATGTAAAATGATATTGATTTGATTGATTGCTATTTTTGTTAACATAACTAGTGTGTGTATGGGTTTCTTTTAAAAAGTGACTACAGTTTATTATTTCCCGTTTACGAGGGCCAAACTGAAAGTTTTTAGAACTGGCAACTTAAAAGTATTATATTAAAAAAATAAGTTTAAATTTTGAAAACAGAACTCTTTACCAGTAATATTGAGTATACATTTCATTCATTTGTCATTTGTTTTACGATTTGGCGGCAAAATGAAAATTGTCTGTGCGCGTCAGAATGAATTAAAGCCGAGAAAATTTTCGTGCAATGATTTTTTATGACTTTCGATGTTAAGTCAACAAGAAAGTTATGATAGACTTCGATTGGCTTTCACGATGAAGCCCCATCTCGTGCCACAGTTTACAACTGGTTTAATGAATTCAAACGTGGTCGAACTAATC
>NJDC01000684.1:95555-129019 GCA_002245475.1 Calephelis virginiensis | reverse complement strand
GATTTCCTGATGGTAAGAAATTCCCGCCACCTAGAGACACCAAAGGTGGTAATGGTGCATTGTCAACCAGAGGCCGGGATGTTAGCCCTCGAGTAAAAGTAAATTTACCGGCTACCTTACCTTCCGAACCGAAACACGTCATGACGTGTGCGGCAGGAATAGGTAAAGCGGTGGTACCAATCCGGGTGAGTCGCTGCGAAACTCTACCACCTAGTCAGATGTCACGGTGTTAGAGACGGCAAGCCTGTGATCGCCTTTTACGAGCTGCCTGGCACAGGAAAGAAAGAAAGAAGAAAATTATTTATTTGCGGAATATGTATGTAAATGAGATGTTACAAAAATATTTAAGTAGGTATATCAACATATACTTTGGTGTGCAAATATTTTAACATTTATAAAAAATATTATTTAATTACTTAAGCTTTAACTTTTAAGCCAAATATTTATATTTATAACTAGTTTAATTATTTATTACCAAAACATTTAAAAACTATAATTAAATTTAACCCTGTCTACTGTAAACTACCATTGTTGGGTCAAGGCAAGGCAAGGCCTTGACCAGTGATAAGAATGCTATACAGTGCAACTTGACGGAGCTCTTCAGCCTTAGCTATTCGTGTCGTCGTATCTCCTTCTTGTTGTTCTGCAGAATAGATCACCTGCCCTCCAGCTAGGCCGCTCGTAAAAGGGATCATAGGCTTTCTTTTACTAACAACGTGACATCCTACTAGTTAGTAGAGTTTCGCAGCAATTTGCCCGGATTGGTACCACATAAGATTCCTGCCGCCATAACGTTAGTGCTTGCCGTTGACGTGTTCCGGTTTGGAGGTAAAGGTAGACGGTAAACTTAATTTTTCTCGAGGCCTAACATCCCGTCTTCAGGTTAGCAACGCATTATTACCACCATTGGTGTCTCTAGGCGGCGTATATTTCTTACTACCAGGATATCCGTTTGTCTTCCAATATCATAAAAAAATTAAATCTTATTGGCTATTTTGTCTAGTATATCCAGCGCACTACCCATCAACTCTTGCCAACGCGATTGTGACGCTAGTTCCAACTTCCTAATACGTAACTCATTTTCTTTTTGCCTTTGTTCGGCCTGGAATTTCTCAATTTGGAAATTTCTCCACTCCCCGAATCAAAAAATATCCTTGCCGTTTGATCTACGTATAAAGAAGTTCCAGATCGCACGCGTCTTCTTGGGGTCAGATGTGGCCTAGATGTTCTGGGCCGAGGATATAATCTAGGTTTAACTGTTCTCCTAAGAGAACCTCGCATTCTAGATGAAACCTGACTTGATGGTGTATGGACGGGATTTGTACTTGTACGTACACTTTGCAGTGGCTGTGAAGGTGACGACTTGACTAGTGATTAATTATAATTGAACCCCGATTTTGGTAAATTTGATGCAAATTTTTTCTTGACTGATGGCAAAATACTAACGTGAATGCCAAAATCTTAAGAAAGAAGAAGAAAAATCTATTGAAATTGTTTTCGTTTTATCTCTTTTTATCTTGCAGGGGTAAAAGAGAAAGAAAATTCGCAAAGTAATACGACAACGTTAGAAACTATGCCCACCTTAAACAATGACATATGTTGTTATCTACATATGATTGTTTTGTATTATAAACGCAGACATTAGTGTGTAAACTCGTAACTCAGTGATTAGTGATATGGTTAATTCCAATGGCATTACACTCGCACTTAAAACGTGTAACTACATGTTACAAGTTTACTCACTAACGCGAAAGTTACGTTAGATGATTTTTGATGTTGCCATTACACTCGGCCTACAGTTCTTGTATCAACTTTTATCGAATACTCGTTTTTCACGTCTAATAAGATGCTGTGTATTGTTATGTTTATTGACTTTTGGAAGCAACGACGTTACTTTATCTGAAATATTAGTGGCCAAAAACTGACGTCATATAGTTCACATAATCGATGGTAAACAATTTATTTTTAAGAATTGTAATTTTGCTATATTATATTGACACGTCTGAATAAATTAAAATATTATTCAATTACTAGCTAACCACCCTCATCACTTAAGGATATAAAAATAGCTATTAGCCGATTCTCAGACCTACTAAATATGCGTATAAAATTTGGTGAAAATCGGTAAACAAGTTTTGGAGGAGTACGGTAACTAACATTGTGACACGAGAATTTTATAAGTATTTATATATATTTCAATTCAATACAGTAAATTGAAGCAATACAAATAACGGATGTAAGAGTTTTAGTTTATGATGTAGTGTATCATGGTTGCGCTTTTAACAGAGATGGAAGGTTCGCCGCGGATGTATGTAGAGAGGAGAGTATGTGCAGAGTAAAGTGTGAATAGAGCGCTGAGTAAGCTAGATTTTGAGTTAAAATGCTAGACTCGCTTTGCGTGATTTTGTGATTATCCCAACGTTGCTGTAAGGAAAAGAGAGTTCGGTATGCTTGAGAAAGCCTGAGAGTAGGATAAATGCGGTCAAAATGAGAGCGCTACGGAAAATCTGTGGTGTAACGCTCGCTGACCACATTCGTAACAGTGAGATCCGAGAAAGAGCGGGATTGAAAGAAAGTGTTGATTTTATATGAGAAAGGCGATTCCTCATGTGGAAAGAATGACAGATAAAATATTGACAAAGCAGATATATAATGCAAATGTGGATGGATGTAGGCACCCGGGGAGTCCAAAGTTGACACTTCACGATCATAAAGCTTGAATATTAGCCGAGGGTGCTGTCAAGAGTCTCCGAAACCGGCATGTTTATAAGAAAAGGATAATAAATGTAAAGGAAGTCAGACAGGTTTATCAGGGTCGTGAGGTTTGGCACTCGATACTCTCTGTCTACCTCGTTTTTATTTTTCTTTTTACTCTGTTTTTATTTAGATTTATATATAATATGCTAGGGATGCATATTCATAAACTTACAGTGTTTAGTTGACACAAGACCCTGGGCAAGTAAGTCGGCTGGCATTTCCTGAGTTGAAATATAATCAATATCAATTAATTTATTTTTGACTGCATCTGTAACATAATGGAACCTAAAATCAATATGTTTTGATCTTTTGTGCCTGAAGACTGCTTGCCAATTTCAATGCACTTTGATAATCATACTTCAATTTAATTACACATTGTTTACCAGTAATCTCATACGAGTACACTAAATTAATTAAATAAACAGCATCTCTAGATGCCTTTGATAAAGCCACATATTCTGCTTCAGTGCTAGACCTTTGTCTAGCACTGAAGCAGTTTTTTGTTTTTTCACTTTGCCTGGAAACAACCGTAACATTAATAACAAAGCAAAAGCCAGTATAAGATTTTCGATCAAGACTATCACTAGCCCAGTCTGCATCTACAAATCCTCTCAGCTCTACATTATTTATACTGTATGACAAACAATAATATTTTGTTTTCTGCAAATATTTTAAAACTCGTTTAGCATACTATTATTGAACTGGCTGAAATAGCTTAGACAATATGATAAGTCAGGCCTAGTCAATACTGCCAAACACATTAATTCGGCTTCCTATCAGTTTTTGGTATGGTATATCTACTGCACAATTTTCAGTTTTCTCATTATTTAATTTACTTTCAATCGCAGTGTCTACAGGTTTACAATCTGAAATTCCAAACTTTGATAATAACTGTTTAATGTATTCCTGTTGATCTACAGTTATAGTGTTACATTCTATTTTCATGCTAATACGCATACCTAAGTATCGTCTAACAGGACCTAAATCCTTTAATTTAAATTCAGAACTCAGAACAGATTTTAATTTTTCAGTTTCTCTAGCAGAATTTGAAAAAATCATCAACATAAATAGTTTATAGTCACAATTAGTTTATTATTTCCAAAAACAAAATTGTAAACAAGCATGGTTCGTATTTACTCATATTAAAACCACAATTAAGCAAACATTCTTGCACCTTTTTATACCAAAATAATGCTGACTGTTTCAATCCATGAATAGCTCTTTTGAGTTTTTAAATCTTTCCATTACTTTTGTTTACAAGACCTTCCAGCATACCCATGTAAATATTTTCTTGCAAATGTCCATTCAAAAAAGCTGTTGTCACATCCAGGTGTGTAATGTGTATATCATACTGTACATTTATATCAAATAACATCCTAAGAGTAGAATATTTTACAACTGGCGAGGAAGGGTTGTCGTAATCAATACCATGACGTTGTGTGAAACCTTTGACAACTAGCCTGGCACGATACCGCACTTTATCGTTCACATCAAGCTTTTTATTCAACACCCACTTGCACTGTATAATAAATCCTTCACTGGGCTTATCAACAATCTCCCAAGCATTATTGTGCTTAAATGATTGAAGTTCGTCTCGCATTGCCTGTCTCCACTGATTAGCTTCAGGCCCATTTAGCGCTTCTGAGAATTCAATCTGTTCAATTTCTGGATTGCAGCTTGGTACACATATAATATCCATCCCATAGTGTTCAGGGGTTTTCCGATTCCTCTTCTGACGTACTAGTTCTGGAAGTGATTGTACTTGACTGTTTTATACATCTGTCTCAATATCTGAGGTATACATAGGATCATCTTCGGTTTCACTAGATGGATCAGTATATACAGATGTATTATCAGAATCAGAATTAGGTAGAGATTCTTTTACTGAAGACTTCCCCACTGAATCTCTGCTATTTCACTTTTTTTCATTTTTTTTTCATTCACTTTCAGAAATTTCAGTTTTTCCTTCCATAACTATTACATCTCTTTTAATAATTAAGATCATATACGCGATAACCTTTCACAGTCTCTGGAAATCCTACAAGGATGTGCATTTCCGCCTTTCTATTCCATTTTAGTTTTTTTCTCTTTAAAAGGCGTATATGACTTATGTCTGGTGTTATTTTATACCATGCTTCATATGGTGTTATATCTCCTAAAGTTGAAGTTACAGAACGGTTTTTCGAATATACTGCAGTATTCGCCAATTCAGCCCAGAACTTCTTTTCAAGCTTGGCATCAAAAAGAAGCTTGGCATCAAAAAGTAAGCACCGTGCTTTTTTAACTACAGTTTTGTTTGCCCGTTCACAAACACCGTTTTGTTCTGGTGTGTATGCATTTGTTTTTTGGTAGAATATTCCTTCTTTAGTTAAATAACTCTCCATTTGTCCTCTACAAAACTCACTGCCGTTGTCTGTACGTAGTATTTTGACTCTTTTATTCTGCTGGTTTTCAACTAATGCTTTGATTTTTTTTTAATTTCGAATACCTCACTCTTTAGTTTAATAAAGTAAATAAAAGTCATACAACTGTAATCATCTACGAATAATAAAAAATACTGAGAGCCAGCAATGGACTTTGTTTCCATTAGACCACACACGTCAGCATGTACTATATCCAATATTTCCAATTTCCATACTTCTTTGTCCAACATGAGAAAATGGTAACCTCATTTGCTTACCCTCACAACAGGTCACACATTTAGACTTTGTTATGGCACAAGTATCTGGATAAGACAATCCATTCACAATGCCGTTCTTCATTTTGTTCAAATCATTGAGCTGCTATTAATATGTGCTAGTCTCAAAGTTCTGCACTTGCTACATCAGGTGCTGCCATCATACAATCTGCTTCATTCATTTTAAGCTTGTACACTCCATAAGTTGACACTGCTGTCACCACCAACTCATTCTTCTTGTTGCGAATATAACATTGACTAGCTTCAAAAATAATTTTGTTTCCATTTGTGATAAGTTGACTTACTGACAACAAATTAGTTGTTAAGCTGGGTACGCATAGCACATCTTTAACCAATATGTCGTAATTAGTCGATATTTGTACGTTTCCGGAACACAAAATTGACACATTCATATTGTTGGCTACGATTATCTCTGATAAATACGGTGTATTATTTTGCTCTTGCGCCACTATCAACGTCCCATTCATTTCTACTATATTCTCCGCTTAGAAATACCACACTGTTTGTTTTTATTCAATAGTGGACATTTGTTTCTATAATGACCAGTTTATTTACATTTGTAGCATGTAATATTCACAGCCCAGAACAATATTACTCACAGAGAAGAATTGTAACTACATATACAATAAATGCAACTATTGCCTTACACAGCTACGAGACAGTGGCGCCCCGTAGGTATAGCAAACGAAAACTACTTGGAACGTGATTCTTTTTACATTTAATATTTAAATTCTTTTTAATTTCATGATAATAAAAACAAATTGCCACTAAAATTTAGAAAACACAACATCGTTTATTCAACTTACAAAAAACACTTATATACGCGAAGAGTACAATAATATTACAATAAGTAGAAATTTTAGGGGCAATTATCAAATAAGGCAATTATGTCATGCAAAGAAAATGTTTTTTAACAATTTGATTCTTAATTTTTCTAACATTTCACCAATAGTTTTTTGTGTCTAATGCAAATTCAAGAAAACAGTAGGAGCAGGTTAGGAAATCTGTTATAAATCACATTCATGTCTTCATTTGGCATTTTTGTATGATCGTTTAAACATACCTATTACTTATTAATTAGACATTTTAAACAAAATTTACCGATTTCACCATTTTCTAAAAATCACTAGCAAGATAACCTAAAAAGTTTCCTGGCGTAACTATAATACGCCGAACATCCTTTTGTAAAAATGTAAACATTTGAGAGTATTAAAAAACACCTTAATCTTTAAATTGGAATGATGCGGCGAAATCACAACTCACTTAACACAAAATATCGTCATGAATCAATTAATGTATTTGACGGCGTTTACGTCAAAATTCAGGTTGACAGGATTGTCGATGTCAACCTAGCGAAGCGTCATTGTCAATGGTAGTATGGGCGGCCATCTTAAACTCACTCTTAAACTACTTACTAATGGCTCTTACGAGTGCCTTAAAAGGACGAGCTGCATCCTGCATTACCAAATAAAACCTACAAAATATGACCCAGAGCACAGTCAAGCAGTCTCTTATAGCAAAGTTTTCGAAACCTAAATTGATGCAAGACTATTTTGATGAAATTCTACGATTTCAAATAGGAGCTAAATAAACAGCTTCAGAATCTGGACTTCGGCTTTGGAACTTGATAGAACGGATTCCAAAGATCTTACTGCCTAAAGAAGTGGTAACTGGGTTCGTAATTACTGTTCTTTGTCAAAAGCGTAGCCTGATACGTCGAGAGTTTAACGCTCATAATATTGCCACTCCTACTCAGTTATTCCGAATATTGGGGGGTATATCGCTTAAGCGTCGATCAGATGGTGGAGAAATCAATGAACCTGAGATCAAACGCTACCGTCCTACCGAAAGATTCTCAAGCAGATGTAGCTTCTGCGGAATAATGGGTCATCGCTTCGCTGAATGTAGAAAACGTCGAGATCATTCCGGACCTATATCCCAGGAAAACCGAACTCATCACATGCTTCGGAGAACTTCACTTCTGTCACCTGCTACACGTGTGGACAAAAGGGACATGTGACGACTAACTGTCCCGACAAAAAAAACGGAGGCAAGGCTGACGTCAAAGAGGTCCACCATTGCGAGAATCGCCCTTCTAGGGGTACTTTGAAAACATCATCCGGTGAGCTTATTCCTTTCTTATTTGATAGTGGATAGTCATGTTCACTTTTAAAGGAAAGTTTTCGCGACAAGCTATTGGGTACTGTACGTAAAGATATCGTTTATCTTAGTGGTATAGGAGGCAATGACATTCAATGCACTACACAAATTCTGAGCAATTCATAAACTTGCTGTTTCATGTAGTACCCGATTGTACTATATCAGATCCTGTAATAATTAGTAGGGATATTTTCGATTTAGGACTATGCGTGAAAATTGATAATGACAATTTAGTGATATACAACAAAGAGCAATCTCTTTTTTGTAATAGGAATTTAGACTCGCACGATTTAAATCACGTTGACAACGATCTGGAGGGGTACGATAAAGAAATGTTGATTTCAATTTTAGAAAAGTATGTACCTCATTTTATAGAAGATATACCTACCAAACAGGTTAAGACAGGGGTATATGAACTAAAATTAGTGGATACGCAAAAGGTCGTTTACAGATGTTCAACTTAACGTTCGCCCATAGAAAAACAAATAATCAGAGAATAGGTCAAAAAATTATTAGACGCTGGAGTAATTCAAGAGAGTTCTTCCCCTTTTGCAAGCCCCATTGTCCTTGTTAAAAAGAAGGACAATACAGATAGGTTATGTCTTGATTACAGGGAGCTGAATGCTAATACCGTACCTGAACGTTATCCTTTGCCACGCATAGAGGAACAAATCGATCAGCTTGTTGGGGCTAATTTCTTTTCCTCATTAGATATGGCAGCTGGGTTTCATCAAATTCCCGTTCATCCCGATTCAGTGCAGAAAACAGCTTTTGTCACCAATGAGGGCCAATATGAATATCTTGCGATGCCCTTTGGCTTGCGTAATGCGCCTGCGGTCTTTCAGAGATGTCATTCAAGAGATAAACCATTAATCTACATGGATGACGTACTGTGTCACTCTGTGGGCATCTCTGAGGGTCTACAGCGCCTTGACTATATATTGGCCGCATTATCAGAAGCTGGCTTTTCTTTTAATCTTAAGAAATGTAAGTTTATGAAGGAAAAGATCGATTATTTAGGATATTCTGTGCAATCTGGTGCGATCAGGCCCAATCTACGGAAAATTCAAGCATTGTTAGATGCTCCTGAACCGAAATCAGCTATAAATGTTCGACAGTTCTTGGGATAAGCGTCTTCCCGATCCGATTTATCCCCGATTTCACCCGGGTTGTAGGTCCCTTGTATCCTCTTACAAAACTAAAAGGACAAATTACGTGGACTTCTGAACACGAAAGAATATGCAAAAGATTAATAGACATCCTTACATCTGAGCCCGTACTTACCATATTCGATCCGGAACTCCCTGTAGAATTGCATACAGACGCTAGCTCAGACGGAACGGCGCGATACTTTTACAGAAGAAAGACAACCTTCCACACGTTGTAGAATATTTTAGTCGTCGAACATCAGAGGTGGAGTCTCGCTACTACTCTTATGAGTTAGAGACGTTAGCAGTCGTTACAGTAGTAGAACATTTCAGACACTACCTTTACGGTAGGAGTTTTGTAGTTGTTACGGACTGCAATTCATTAAAGGTGTCAAAAAGTAAGAAGGATTTAACTCCCCGTGTATATCGTTGGTGGGCATATTTGCAGGCTTACGACTTCGATATTGTTTATCGAGAAGGCAGTAGGATGGAACATGCTGACTTTTTGTCTCGAAATCCTATTCCAAATTCTGAATCAGTTACCCCTTAGAATTTAAAAAGGTGCAAAATAAATCTGTTCAATTTGTTGAGCTCCACCAAGATTGGTTGTCAGTCGAACAAAACAGAGATGCTAAAATCCAAAATTTCATTACAAAATACCATAGTAACAGTTTTCCTGAAACAGTAGCCCCAACGTATGATGTCAGAGAAGGTATCCTTTATAGGAAAATTTTTCGCAATAAAGTGATCTCCTGGCTGCCGGTAGTTCCTCGATCTCTCATTTGGACACTTATAAACCATGTTCACAATAAATTGCAACATTTAGGTAGAGATAAAACATTAGACAAGCTTTATGAAAAGTACTGGTCTCCAGATATGTCTAAATGCGTTCGAAAGTTCATAAATTCATGCATAGTTTGTAAAGCCTCCAAAGGCTCGTCGGGAGCTTAGCCCGTTCAGCTTTATCCGGTTCCAAAAGTTCCGGTGCCTTGGCACACAGTTCATATTGACTTTTCGGGAAAACTTAGCGGGAAGAGCGACCGGAAGGAATACTGCTCAGTAATTATTGACGGTTTCACTAAGTACGTTTTACTCGAACATACCACGTCTGTTGATGCAAAGAGTGTAATATATACACTGCAAAAGCAGTCTATCTTTTTGGAGCGCCAAAGAGAGTAATCGCAGATCAAGGTCGTTGCTACATCAGTTCTGATTTTAAAAGGTTTTGTGGTGAGCATAAAATAGAACTTAATTTTATCGCAACGGGTGCAAGTAGAGCCAATGGCCAGGTTGAACGAGTGATGCGTACTCTAAAGAACCTTTTAACTATCGTCGAAAACGTACCCAATAAAACATGGCGCCACGAATTAGGAAAGATACAGCTTGCCTTAAATAGTACTAAATCGACCGTAATTAAATATTTCCCAACAGAGCTTATATTCGGGATTCGTTCTGATTCACTGGGTATATCCAAAATAAACAGCACTAATAGAGACAGCGAGGTTCGATTGGATATTGATTTAGTTAGGGAGGTTGCTTCAGAAAACATCCAGAAAGCCGCTGAATCCGAAACCGTTAGATTCAATCGTGGTCGTGCAAAAATTAAACCCTTTTCAGAAGGTGGATACGTGTTCATCAAAAACTGTGAACACAATCAAACAAAATTGGATAAGAAATTTAGGGGCCCATTCATTACAACAGAAGTTCTTAATAATGATCGCTGCGAACTTAAAAGCATAGTAGATGCTTCCAATAGAATTCTTAGGTATTCTCACGAGAATTTACGTGCAATACCACATGAACATGAAGGACTACTTGATATCACGTCTAATCTTTTAAATGAAGTTGAGGCCGAGACGGAATCTGATGATGTAGAAAATACTTTGTGCTAAAATAATGACTACGAGTCATTAGAACGTCTTTACACCTTGACCGTATGCTCGGAAACTGCTTCGTCTGACTCGCACAATGTCACTGCAAGCTCAGACACCCTGAGCGTACACTCAGACCCTGAAATATGGGATGTCTTTCACGAAATAGAAGTGCACACGGAACAGGACAATTCACTATCATATGCAGGTATAATACAAACTATTGTAACTGTACTGTAACATTCCGGTAACTATAATCATTTCTACAAATGGTTTATCCTGGGCGAAGAAGTGTCGCCCTCACTACTCCAGGTTGAGTAGTCTGAGGTCTTCCTTTAATAGTCACAGAAGGTAGACGAAACGTGTCGTCCGAGTCACCGTCTGGTTGATTTGTCACAGTGTTTCGTTTAGCGTCATCTGACGAAATTTGTCGTCCGAGTCAGGTGCTGCCTTGTCCTGGATGATCGCTTGCTATTTATAAGACGAATTGTGTCATCTGGGTCACATCCTTGTTAGGAATGACTTGTCTAAATGTTACAAGGACGCAAATGTATTTAGGAGCTGAAAGCTAATTCGAACTGATATCAAATGCATTGTCAATTCGTGATTACTGAAGTGTGGACCAAGTCACACGTTGCGGTTGGCTAAGTAGCACACTTGGCTACTTAGTCCGATTTATCCTTTCACTTTAGTGATTGCATGCTGATGAAAATGATAAAGTCAGGATGAAGGAAGGGTTTATGCAGCTATCTTAATCTGTTTCAGATAAATCGCCCGAAGACGGTCGAAAGTCAGTCTGGCCGTGACGGCGTTTACGTCAAACTTAAGGTTGACAGGATTGTCGATGTTAACCTAGCGAAGAGTCATTGTCAATGGTAGTGCGGGTGGCTATCTTAAACTCACTTTTCAACTAGACGTCGCCCGCGTACCACGCTTGTGAGGAATCGCTCAGAATCTTTTCCATCACGTTAAATTAAGCTCTGAATAAGTTGTTTACTGATAGTATTGAACAGTAGTTACTTTATTACACTGTGATTCCTGTGAATGCTGATTAAAATACGTCAATTATGAGCAGAAGCTAATTATTTTTATTTCTGCACCAACATACCCACATAATTAGAATAAGATGAGTTCTAATAAAGGACCTTCAGGCCTTCCTGGCTTTTCATATTTATAGTAATGGTGGCTTCGGATTTCAAACAAACTTGCAAGTCTGTGTGACCGGTTAAGTCAAATAAATAATATGAAAAATCAGCATTTACCTACATAATTGAATAATGTGCTTTTCATTAAAATGTAACGAATATATTATAAATAACAATATTTTAATAACACTTGTATATAAATATAGAATCGGGTACAGACATTATTTTGGCAAAACGCTCGTCACCGCTTGCCTGTGGCACGTGGTTTGCAAACCATTGACGGTGGCGCAGTCACGGCCATACTGACATAAGCTCATCCTCGAGCGTCTTCTGAGCTCCTGGGAACATAACAACAACCAGCTCGCTCATCCTGACAAATCCGTAACTAATGTGGTCAATAATTATAAGGTTACGATAACGTGCTGGTCCGGCAACCCCTCCAGCATATTACAAATACCTCTCTCTAATCAGTATCTAAAACCGGAGACTGGAAAGTGCTAGACCGGAAATCCCTTTAGCTAAGTGCGCTAGGCCGATAATCCCTTTAGCGAAGTGTGCTAGACCGGAAATCCCTTTAGCTAAGTGAGCTAGACCGGAAATCCCTTTAGCGAAGCGTGCTAGACCGGAAATCCCTTTAGCTAAATCATTGGACCGGACTCCATACAGTGACTCTTTTCTACATTTTTTGTACAATTTTTTTTTCTTTTCTTCTTTTTTTTACTAGTTTATTTTAACTACATTTTTTAATGTCTCTCTTATTTTTTAATGGTGATCTTGGTGTACAATGGCATTAGTTACAACGCTAATGGTATCAGGTAAAACAGAAATCGAATTTTCTAAAATATTGCTATTAGTGCTTAAGGTACGTGAACTAGTCGATACAGGACTACTATAAACAGATATAGTGTCGCTATCTTATAATTCATCTTAAACATCATTAGCCAAAGCTATGTTAACACTATTACGATCAGTTTCACGAACAACAATGTTCTGGCTAGCATCCGCCATCACGTTGTCATCATAAGTTTCGACTGCATCTATAAAACCTAATAACAGACCATGGGGTTCTTTGCGTAAGTGCTCATGAGCAAATTTGTACGTTACATTAGTCCTTTTAACGTGATTCAATTCGTACCAATCGTTTTGTAGAACGGCAGTGATTTTAAAGAGGTCATGAGCAAATTTGTACGTTACATTAGTCCTTTTAACATGATTCAATTCGTACCAATCGTTTTGTAGAACGGCAGTGATTTTAAAGAGGTCCTTTATACTGTGAGTCTAACTTTGTTTGGTGTCTTACTTCACTTTTCGCGTAAACAAAATATCCAATTGAAAATGGTCTTATTTTAGCCTTACGTCGATTAAAGCGAATGACAACAGACTGAGCTAGTCTCTTTATACTATTTGACGCACTAAATCGCGCTGCTTCTAAATCTAACCTACTAGGATTATCAGCATTTGCAGCGACTCTAGAAATACCATACTAGTTACCTTGTTCTCTCAATATAAACGCGATTGGGAAGAAACCCGTAACCCTACGTCGAGTGCTAATAAGTGTTATGTATGAAAATAGCCTTCAGCTACAGTAAGCAATGTCTTTAGAGTTCGCGTAACACGTTCTGCTTGCCCATTGGCTCTGCAGGCACCCGTAGTAATAAGTTTTAACTCAATGTTATTGTCTTTACAAAAGTTTCTGAAATCGATATTGTCGTAAGAACCAAAGAGAATATAATCACTACGTGTAAGAACGTCCGTGGTCGGTTATTATTCTCTTTGGTGCTCCGAATAAATGTACCGAGTCTTTTACTGATTTGATAGCGTCGGTGGAATTTAACATCGACGTGTGCTTCAGTAAGACATATTTCGTAAAAGCATCAATAACAACAGAACAATATTCCTTACGGTTACTCTTACCACCGAGTTTTCCTGTAAGATCTAAGTGCACAGTATGCCATAAAATCTTGGGGACTGGATGCAGGCGTATTTGATGGGCACCTGATGGTCCCTTTGAAGACTTGCAAACGACACAAGAATCTATAAAATTCTTCACATATTTGAACATGTTACTAAGCCAGTAAAGTTCGTACAACTTATCTAGTGTATTTTCATGACCCAGATGTTTTACATTATCATAATGAATGTGGCTAATGAGCGACCATATTAGAGATTGTAGAAGGATTGGTAACCACTTAGTAGTTTGAACAAGCTCTATTTTACGGGGTACAGTATGCCTTGTCTAATATCGTAAATGTGCGCGATTTCAGAGGGTAATTAATTAGATTGTATTTTAGTCATCAAGTCTAAAATTTAAGAGTCTCGTTGTTGTTCTACAGATAGCCATCCTTTATCTAGTTCCAAAGAGTTAACTTTTTTAGAACGTACCGGTTAGTGTGTTGTTATTTTAGATTCTGCTACATCATCTTGAACGTCTAGATTAAAGTTACGCGAAAAAAAGTCTGCGTGAGCCATGTTTTTGCCTTCTTTATAATGTCGAAATTATGGGATCGTAGAATAGCCCACCACTTAGGGACTCTGTGAGTCAAGCCATTTTTTGAATGGTTAGTTAGTTAGTATCTTTACGTCCATACACATCCAATCGCAAGCAACATTTTCTTGTATTAAAAATTGAGAAAAGCAAATTTTTTTTGTTGCCCGACCCAGGAATCGAACCCGGGACCTCATACAGTCAAGTCCAACATCTGGACCGCTAGACTACAAGTTTTTGAATAGGAGGCTTATAAAGCATTATGATCCGTATACATGGTAAAATGTCTGCCATAGAGATAGCGTCTAAAGTGCTCAACAGATTTTACAACGGCTAGTGTTTCAAATTCGTATGAGTGATTTCTTTCTGCACTACTGGTCTTATAAGTGAAGTAAGCTACGACACGTTGAAGACAATCGTATCTGGACGGAGATCCCTAATTCTAGAACATCACGGCCTAATCAAACTTCTTCACTAAGAAACTCGTCTGGTAAAACGTGATATGTTATATTAAGATTTTGGACTATAGTGGAACATTTAATTTATAACAGAATACGACATTATTACTACGTATGTCTTTTAGAGCTATTTGTTCATAAAATTGTTCGCCCTTAAGAAATTTAGAATATTTTTGCTTGATTGGACTGCATTCTGAACCAGAATCAAAAATAAATTAATCCGTGTCAGCTACTGGTACACACGTTAACCTGCTTGCTGGAGCTGACGGCAGTGAACGCAACAGCCTCTTCCTTTTTTTTTAACGCATAGGGCAAGCAGAAGCTACGTGGCCTGAATCAGGCCACACGCGTAGCAGAAAACACGTGAGCGATTATTCTTTGGATAGCCAGATGAGAACAGTATCAAATTTACTTCCATTACAGGGGTTTTCAGCACGTTTGGCAGCGATGAATTTGCAGGGGTAGATCCCACTTCTGATGTAAAATTGGGTACCGACATTATTTTGGAAAAACACAAAAGTCACTTGATATCTTGATTTATTCGAATTTAATATTGTTTTCAATAATTTAACTCAATTTGAACTAAATCATTAACTTTGAACAAAATTGCAACATTGATAGACACTGACAGCAAAACCACTTTATAATTAAATGACGTAGTGATTACGAAATGAGTGTACAGGCCGGCGGTCGACGAAAGAATCCGATTCATCGGTTGGCGCCGCCTTTATATAGGCTGGCGGTAGGATTGGAATGACGTAATGCTGCTATCGCTCGTCACCGATTGCCTGTGGCACGTGGTATGCAAACCATTGCCAGTGGCGCCGTCATATATTATTTTTTTGGTAGTGTAAACATTTTGTATGTGTTAAGTTCGAAAATACGTCTATATAAGAAACAGGATCCTGATTCACAGTCTTGTCACCTGTCACTGTCAGTTTGGAATTTGACGATGATTTTCCGCCGTTTTTATTAAGTTGTTTATGCTTTTTGTAATTTGTAGCGAATGCAGCGCCACTGGTGTCCATATCACTATTTGAAACCTCCATATCGATCAATTTATATTTTATTGAATCTGTGGTAATTGTGATTCGGGAATGCTCTATAGCCATTATCATAGGTGAATTTTTTTAGGTAAGCCCGCCAATAACAATGACTGTGAAGCCATTCTTCGGAAATTGTAAATCCTGTGTCTTTTAATCTCTGAGCCGTTTCAACAACTTACGTGACGTATGATGTCATGGAACTGTAATTTTCTTGCCGTAACGAGATTAAATGTCGTAATAGGGTTATTTTTCTCGAAAATCCCGAGTCATCGAATAGTTTAACCCACAAATCCAAAGATGTCCTGGATTCCTTTATATGCACGTACAAATCGGGGTTGATGGTCAATACTATCTCCACCTTAGCTTTCGCTTCATCTGATAGTTTTCTTCATCATCTGGTTAAGATTTGATGTAATTCACTAGATTGTCAAGCACCAACAAATTTTCGACACCAAAGCTCGAATATGGAAGGATGTAGGTACCCGGTACGATCTAGGTTGACATTGTACGATCGAATCTTATCTAATGGTGATTTAATTTGATGGTGGCATCAAGAGTCAATGAAACCGGCATGTTTGTTTGAAAGGGGGAAAAACTGTGAACAAGCCAGACAGATCTGCAAGGGTCGTGACAATCTCTGCTTACCCCGTAAGGACTCAAAATAATTATATTTGTGTATGTATTATATTGAGTATGATTTATAATAAAAGCAAAACTGATTTTTTTTATAAAATTAAATGTTTAAATAGAAAATAAGTGTAAGAATGATCAAACTTTAATAAGTTTAAGAAACTGATTCGCTATCCCTTGTAACTGTGGTAACCGTAGCACTCGAAAATGCAAAAACACATTCGTAACTTAAGCGAAGTTAATTCCTTTACTTTGTTAGGTTACTTTGACAACGAGCTTGTCTTGTTTGTGTGTATGAAACGTCATAAGATTTTATCCGTTCCATTTTCTTATATGGATGGGAACTTGATAACTGTTTTTATCTAAGTACCGACTAGTATAACGTGGCTCTGCTATTACTTGCACAGAATTTGTTATTGTGAATTTTAGTTATTTGCCTTTTTTTAAACTGTCTTGGTATTGCATGATAATGGGGTCTACTTGAGTTGCTAAAAATGGCTGAAGTTATAAACATACTTATAAATAAGAATAGATAAGATTTTTGAGATTAATTTATTGCTTTTCAGAGTTTAAACCCTCTCTATTTACATTTTTTTTTTATTCGTGGGAACAATTATGTGGAGCAGTGTGAAATGCTTTCACCGCCGCTTCTGCGCTTAAGAATCGTATGCCTCTAAGTATCCATCAAGTACAAATCGAGCTTTTAAACCTTCAGTTGCTCATGCGAAATGCCTTATTTTTGACTCATTCCTCACACACAATGCCTAGTTATTTGTTTGTAAGTTATAATAACTTGTAATACGGTTTCGACTTTAGATTCAGTAACCACAGTTGCCAGTCGACTTTCACATTCATTGTCATGAATATGATCTCCTCCACGTTTAAATTCTTCGAACCATTAAGCGTATACAAAGCTACGAGATGGTGCTACACGAAAATAAAATCGTAAAAAACAATTGAGCGAAAATTTTCACGATTTAATTTCATTAATATAGCGACACAAAAAAGTGTTTCTAAAAAGGTCTTACTTTCAAATTATGTTACTGCTTTTTTATTTTGTTTGTTGTAAGTAGTCAGTTACATAAACTTTTTGAATTCTCCACGTAATTTGGATTCTTGGCGGGGTAATATTTTGCTGTCTCATAAACCGGTAATACAAAATTTTTATGTTTTGAACAAATCCGCAACTCTAGTTAATACAAGATTCATGAACGTTATTGTAAACATATTTGTTTTGTGTTAAGTAATATAATATATTTTAATGTATATTTATTCAGAATTAGAATCGTTTATTGCACAAATAGGGTTACAAATAATGGTATTATATACTTACCTCTAGCTACTCATATTTTGCCATGCAGTTGACAAACAACAATTAAATAAAAATAAATTTAATTGAAAATTAAAATAAGCAAATATTAAGAGAGCAAATATAAGCAAAAAACATAGATATTGATTAGATGATTAATTCTATTTAATTTAATTTTAAAAGTATAGCAATATCATTTATTGTAGTTAATCAATAGTGTTAACAAAGATGTCGCAAATATTGTAGAAAGACTTTTCAAGCACCCGTTTTATTAATTTTATTCTAAAATACTTTGTAGGTAATTCTTTATTGTAGGTATTTTATTAAATATTTTTATTAAGACACACTGATAGTTTTTCTGCATCAGTTCAAGTTTTACATTCAGGTAACTTGATTCGATTCGAACTGGTTTCGTAGTAATTTTGCTTGTGATTCGTTTAATTTCTTAAATAGTTCTGGGTGTTTATTTACAAATATACCTGCTTCGAAAATGCAAAGTGATGAAAATTTTAGATTTTTTTTTAATAAAAGCCTACAAGGGGCACGTGGTTTAGCATTAGAATAGATCTAAGACATTTCTTTTGTTAAACAAATACTTTTGATCGTTCACAGTGTCCCCATACTGACAAAACATATCTTAGAAGATTATCTGAAAAGACAAAGACTATTCAATTCTTCAGTATCATATCAAATGAAAGACCTGGCTGGATTTTGCATATAAATAACACACCAAACAAAATAAGAAAATTAGTATAAGTACAATTTAAATACGTAATTGCCCCACCTCATAACTTTAAAGTATTCAAGGCCCTTGCAGCGTGCATTTTAACGTATTGTGTTACACCTTGAAGTGGAGCTTTAAAATCTAGCCTACTAACACTTGAAAAAGCCTAGGGAACCTTACTAAAAGTATTTTTGACCAATAATAACCCAAATAAAATACTTATGAGGATGATCTTACTGTCATCACCGCCGTCACTTGTTTCGTCATACAACATCGTTTCAACACAATTAATGCCTTTACACACTTTGGCTAAATGTCTTTTTTGCTTACACTTACGAAACCTACATATACTAATCCAACACTGCTTTGAACTGTAATTGTCACGACCGCGCACTGCTTATTTTATCTTAGTGGAACTTGCACAATACTTAACGTTACAATCCCGTCGAATTTTATAAACAGACTCTCAGTCAATACTACACAGTATCCATATGCTCCATCACTATGGCAAGAGTTACCTCTTTCACCTCTTGAACTAACAGTGTGTCTAGCTCGGGACCAGCTAGCGTCCCCCATAATAAATCGGCCGAGTAATACTTCTTCCAATTTACTGAAGCCGAAGTATACCTTCAGCCCCTGAATCCTATTTATTAATCCTTTTGCTCTTATGTTTTGCCTGAACGGCTGCGAAGAATTTATAGCTCTGTCCATATCCACATAGCTTAGGTGTAAAATGATCGGTCAGTAAAGTTATTATTTTGAAGTCTTATTAGTTCTTATAATCCGGGCTAGTGTAACAATTCGAATTCTTATGTACTTTGCCAACGCCGTGAGGGACAACTATACGCAAGTAATGTACATTCGCCTCCATACCGATGCATTTTCAGGAAATCGACCATATCATACAACCGACGCAGTAGAAGTGATCTGTCGGCAGCTTGATCTATGACGTGTGTAAGTCTGTCATACTCTGTCATTCATTTTTCGATAGCGTCGGCAAACGACTTACGAGCTTGACTCATCAATTAAATACATACCTGTATTAGTAATCTGGTTGGTTACATCCGATATGCATAGATATGGGACATTAACCGCCTCAAAACTCGCAGGGTTTCCGTAAATTTTAAAATGAAGACTTATTCTGCATTAAATAACCGAAGATGTGATAGTTACACAGAAAATTATAAAAAAAATACAATCTTAACGAAATTAAAAAAGAAATTATTAATTCGAATTAATGAGTTCTCTCGCTACCGTAACGTTATTATGTTATATAAATAAATAATAATCTAGTTTTATCTGTAATCCTCAATCCCCATAAAGCTTGACTTATTTAGTGGGCACACATTTTTCACGATGTTTTTTTTTCAGAGAGATGCGACTGTCTGTAGCGGCCGCCCTAGCTGGTGAAACTGAACATTCTGAACCTGCATTAACTGCAACATTATCATTTTTAAACTTAGTACCAAATGTGGATGGAGGTAATTCTTGGAGGGAAGTTGGACATGTGTTTGGCCGAAGTGTAAGATTACATACTATTGTGTGGCCTGGTGGACGCTTAGTAGCTCATGGACAATCATCTGGCGCAAGAACAATTTTCCGGATAGTTACAGCATTAGCTCCACCATTTGTCATGGAAGGAGAACTTGATGAAGACGGTCAGTGCCTTAGAGGGTTGTCATGTCATCGTCCACAGACGTCTGATCGAGACAATCTGACCCTTGTTTTTAATGAACTTGATAGAGAAACCGAACAAGATCCAAATGATTTTTTCTTTCCTACGTCTAAACCGAATACATTTTCGAAAATGGCAACACACTGTTGCTATGGATTAGCAATGGATTTGTTAGAAAATATAGCCCAAGAGCTTGAATTTGATTTCCACTTATACATAGTTGAGGATGGATTTTATGGTTCAAGAAAGCTTGTTAAACCTTTTCGGGGTTTCACAAATTTTCCAAATTTTAATACTGAACACTGGTCCATTCACGAAGATTATCGTTTACAATACCACAATGGATTTGAATTTTTGGACGACAAAATCTTCGAGAAAAGTACCATAAATACAGACGAAAATGTACAAGGCAATCAAGTAAAATGGGATGGGATCATTGGTGATCTAGTGTCTGGCGCAGCGCATATGTCATTTGCAGCACTCAGTGTATCCTCATCTCGAGCTGAAGTCATTGATTTTAGTCAACCGTATTTTTTTAGTGGCGTATCAATATTAGCAGCACCGAATCAGAGACCTGATATACCTCTGTTGGCATTTTTGTTGCCATTTTCTCCCGAATTATGGATTGCAATATTTACATCATTAAACGTAACAGCAATAGCAGTTGCAATTTATGAATGGTTGTCTCCGTTTGGACTTAACCCTTGGGGACGACAAAGATCAAAAAATTTCAGTATTTCTAGTGCTTTATGGGTAATGTGGGGACTTTTATGTGGCCACCTTGTCGCATTTAAAGCACCTAAAAGTTGGCCCAATAAATTTCTTATTAACGTTTGGGGTGGTTTTTCTGTGATATTTGTTGCCAGTTACACTGCCAATATAGCTGCCCTAATAGCTGGATTATTTTTCCATAATGCTGTAGACGATTATCAAGGAAGAAGCAATGTAAGTTAAAGTTCATTGTAATATAATTTTAAGCGATACAAAAAATTCAAATTTTTTTTTTTCAACTCTAGTGGCTCTCATTGCGTATAGGGACCGCAAAATCGTCAGTGGCTGAATATTATGTTCAACGAAATAATCCGCAGCTGGCACAACAAATGCGACAGTATACTCTGAAAGATATCGAAGACGGAATTCAACGTCTCAGGTGATATTATCATTATTTCCTTTTAATCATCTTTAATATTATAAAACGCCAACTACAACTTTGTTTCAATAAAATTGTAGACGGGGAGTAATTTAGTAATAAAAGGCGTTTCCGAAGTAATGAAAACTATTTCAGAATTTTGAATAACAGCTAACACAAAAACACACATACACACACAATGCCTTAGGGGATTCGTCACAATATTATGAATGGACCAATTAATTTTAACCTATAATAATGGATGTATGTACTTATATTGTAATTTATACTTTCTGCAAAGTAAAGAGTCCTATTATGCTACCATTACATTTTACGCGTCAAAACTTGATAAAATTATCGTATATAGTTTTTTAAAATTTAATTTTATAAAACTGCGAGCTATTACACAACTTTTCTGATATCAAAAAACATCATTCGCCTATAATAATAATAATAAATCATCTTTATTTCACATAAACCTACAAGAGGCACTTGTGACGGGTCTATATAATAATAAATCTACCACCGGATCGGATCGCGGCCGCACACTGAGAAGATCCAGCAAGAAACTCAGCGGGCTTGTCTTTTTTTCTTAGTTTAAAATATAACTGATTTTGAAGAGTTGTTGATGATGTGTCATAATTTTAGTGTTTGGAACTTAGCCCTCGTCTATGACTACTGATTAAACCACCGTACATGCAAGCACTCGCGTATTGATGTATCTGAGAAGGCTGTACAAAGTATGTACTTAGCCTAAGTTGCAAGAGGAAGCAATAATCGATTCAACAACAGCTAATCTTTTGAAATTCTCCCTTTTTCCTACTATTGACTCCAAGAATCTATTACAATTTTTCCATACTGACGTAGCTGGTCGACCATTGGAGAATATTGTTAAACAACACAGTTACATCCTTTGGACAGTTTTAGTTTATGAAAATAAAATAAATAATCTGACATCTCCCTAAGAGAACATAACCCTAAATCTTAAATAAATATATTTTTTTATAATATAGTTTGCAAAGAAAGTGTCCGTGATATTGATTGATAAGAATATCTTAAGCGTCATACAGGATTTTTTTATTACAAACCTTGTATGGAAAGTGATACATCTTTTTGGGTTTTAATTTAACTCCTCGATTTCATAGTTGTGTAATAACTTGCTCGAGTAGGGATCCACCGCCTCACCTATTTCTTCAACTACAGTAATGATGATCGGTATTCTCGTGTTCGGAAACAGAGAGTAAGATAGCAGGCAGACCTGTTTATTACACAGACCCCGGAAACCGGGCAGCGACTCCCGCTAATTAGAATATAGTTTTGGCATTATGTGTTTGCATTTTACTAGATAGTAAGTTTTATGGTGTCTCGTCTGGGATTGTGTCATTGCCTTACCTGATCCTGCTGCTACAATACTCGTGCCCGTCCCTTTCGTGTTTTGCTCTAGTAAAAGAGTAGCTGATAAACTTACTTATGCAAGGTTGGTAGGTACGGTTTCGTTCTTATAATTTCTCCATCCATCAGTTTGTGTACATTGTATTGTATTGTATGTATTTCATACATAATTAAAGACAATTGTGTTTTAGGAACGGTACTTTAGATCTCCTGATTGCAGACACACCCGTCTTAGATTACTATCGAGCAACAGATCATGGATGCAAGCTGCAGAGAGTTGGGGATCAAGCCTTAACAAAAGACACTTATGCTATTGGAATGGCAAAAGGTTTTCCTTTGAAGGTAATTGCTCAAACCTGAAAAAGTTAGAAACAATTAATGCATAATATGTCATATGTAAATTAATTTATTGTTTGATATATCCAACATTATTCCACACCCAAACATGTAAGCTGGTTAGAAGCTTTTTTTAAAGAAGAGTTGGTAAACTGACAAGTGGCTGACGGTAAGTGACCACCGTCACCCATGGACGTTGCCGAGTCGGGATGCGTTGCCGAACTTTCATAAATGTGTGCGTTTGTTCAATATTTCTAAGTCATGTATATATCTGTTTGGAAATACCTCCGCTGGTCCAGCTGAATTCACCAAATTGTAGTAAGAGGTACGAAATAAATTACGTCACCTTTTAAATTTCAACAATTTCGCACCTTGATTTGTCTTTTTGTATGTGACTGCAGATAAAATAATCCAATTTATTTCTCCATATTCGATTGGATGGAAAACCGTTCAAAGTTTACTATGTATATAATAAAGCTCTTTAAACTGTCAAAGTTTCTTGAGGATGTACAAGTACATCGAAAAGTGTATCGTACCTAAATAGGTGTAAGTAAATAAGGATATTTTTTTACCCAAATTAATCAACCGCAGTAAAACTGCAAAAACCAACTCCAGCTATTTTTTAGGTACCACTTAGCGATTTGATCATTTTTTCTTCTGAGATGGTCTCAAACAAATTTTATAATGATCCGATTGTTGTTTTAACTGCTTTCATTTTTTTAATATACATAAGGATATTGTCCAGACTGAGTTTGCTTATGTTTTTAATGTATAATTAATGCTTATTAAGCATGTGACGTTGGCAGACGTGAACCCAATTTTTCAGTGTTTGTGTAAGGTTTTTTAATAAAATCATTTCGGAGACAATTAGAAATTTAGATGAAAAGAAATTCAAAGCAAGTGTAAAAAGTGTTTTTTTTTGAAAAAGCATAATTATTAAAAGCCAGATTTTAAGATAAAAATGTATGGGTAAATTCTTAATAATAATGATTGATAATGAAAAATGAATATATTTATGAATACAATGACGTGGTATACTACAATAAAGTCAATAATATATTATTATGAATATATTATTACAAATTAAAAAAATGCCTTTTTTTCTGACATTCAAAAAAAGTGTGTTATATACCAACTTTGAACTAAAATCTATCTTTCTAATTCTGTAAATGACATTTCAACCATTGGCTCGGAATTCGTGTCTAAAAACGTAAGAAATAATTTAAAAAAATCGAATACGAAAAATAAATAAAAGAAAAAAAATAAAGTAGATACCAGTATATATTTAATAAACGCCCAGACCCAGAAATGCAAACATTTAAATGTTCATCACACAAATGCCCGTCCCCATCGGGAATCGAACCCTAGCCTTGCGGTTGGTCTGTGTAGTTTTTCGTGTACACTAGACAAACGATCTTGATACAGGATAGTTTTACAATACTACGAGAATAAAACAGATTTGTGACGTATCATTCATTCATTTCGTACCACAACATCAAATTTGACAGCCAGCAGTAATGTTTTTACAGCATAATTGGCGATCTTACAAAAGTTAATCTTTGCTAGCGGATTTAATATTGTTGGACAAGTTGCCATTTGAAAAAACTAAAAAATAGATAAATTTTTAATATGATTTGATTTTTAGTAACAAATGTAGGAATAGACTACCAATCGAACTTTAATATCTCAGAATTGACAATACAAATTGGTGTGGGTTGGAGGAAGCAGACAAAAAAATCTTAGACTATTTGACACTTTCTACATATGAGTGTCTCAGATTAGTAGTGGAAGTGTGGCAAAAAAATATCCGAATTTGATAGCCAGATCAAATGTTTATACTACTTAAAGTAATCTACACAGTTCTTCAAAATTTACGAATCTTTTCCTACGATTTCATTTTTTGTGTACAATTTTGTTTAGTTCAAATGCATATGTCAAATATTCACTAAGAAATTGATGCATGGTGTATTTTTTCCGCGCTATTATAATGGTATTATCCATCACTAAGCTCAATATGGGTGCCACCGCTTTATCTAAGACCTTGTTTTGGCTTAATAATATAATGACGAAAATGACTAGAGAAATGCATAACGAATAAAAACAAATAAGGAGATATTTACTATTAAGGAATCTTAATCTGCCGGAAGCGGACGTATCTAAGTAAGTTTTATACTTCACATTGTAAATTATTATCATAGTGTGAAAAACAATTGGAAGCCAGATTTGTAAGAAAGAAGAAGAAGAATTAAAATAAATTAGTAGGTAATCCGCAAAATTTACAAAAATCATTCGTTCAATACAATACAAGACTGATTCAAATGGTCATGGTACGAACTAAATTAATGGTATTTTATGACGAATGTAAAACTCTTTCGACAAGACTGCTTTGTCAAAGCTTATGGTAGGCTGATCTATTAAAATATTATGCTTTATTTCGTATTTCATATACATCCACATTTTGGGATGCATAAAACGTGTTACAGTATTATCCTATCTTGCCGAACATATGTGTCAATACGTGACGTACTTTAAAATTATATGATTCAGATCACCCACTTGTTCTTATTATTATTTACTAACAGTGAAATCTAATTGTGTAATACTTCAAACATTTTTGTTTTATGTATACAATTTATGTCATGAAGTACTGACTAATTAATAATTTAATAATGTTGCAAAAATAGAATTATATTGAACAATAATATCAGAGATAATGGATAAAATGTCGTGGGTGCAGAATTATTTTTTCATTTCAACTATGCTGTTAAGTATATGATTATTTCATCTCAGACCAACAAAAAAGTATATACATGGCAATGCGCCTGCAAAAGTGAAGCGAGGAATATGGAGACAATACGGCGATATAAAAACGGCAACATATAAGTCAGTCGCTTGCGGACGATAATATATTATGAAGTTATATTTTTAATAGAAATTATTTGATAAATATGCCGTGTTGCGTGTTAAAAAATTGTAAAAATAGTTTACGTTTTGAAGAAAAGTCTTCACGAATTAATTTTCACAAGTGTGTGACCGTGGCCGACCCTTTAAATAATTCAGGTTAAAAAAAATGATGTAAAATGGTACTTGGAACACAAAACTACATGCAATTTATATGTGACGTTATATAACTGACTTTACTTTTTTTCAGAATAAAACTGTTTTTGGGTATCGATAGAAAGTGCTTAATTATTTTTTTCTTCTTATTTTTAAAGAACTAGTTTTGGGATATTTTTCTATTCAAAAAATTTTGTTATATTGAAAAATCGGTGAGAGAACAATCATTCCCTGTTTTTGTAATCTTAAATTATTATTTAAATTTTATTTTGAAATTGCTTAGCTTAAGGCTCTCCTGGTAGTCAAACGACCGTGGCCTATAGATACCATAGGTACATGGGGCACACCAAAAGTTTTGCACTTCTAGCTGTTCGGAACTTCGTATGTTATATTTTAAAACGTTGCAACTTTCTTAGTAATAAAAAAAACACAATTGGCAGGAAATTATTTTTCAATTGTTTATTATCAAACATCAAAGTTTTACGTACATAACAAAAATGGAATCAAGTCGAAAAGAATTTAAAGCGATGATTTATTAAGATTTCAAAAGTTCTCATTCTCCGTAAAACTGTGCTGCTCGTTTTCAAAATGCTTTTGGGAGCAGAAGCACCTTGTTTGAGCACCGTGACGCAATGGTTTGCTGAATTTGTGAGAGGTCGAGTATGTTTACATGGCGAATTTTGTAAAGGACGGCCTTCAACTGCCGTCAACGAAAATAATGTAGCTACTGTTAAGCGGTTAATTGAAATAAAAACCCGGATTACCTATAAGACAATTTGAGGACTATTGGGGATTGGTGTGAGCCAAATTCAGAAAAATTTAGAAGAAGAATTGAAAGTTTGGAAATTTTGTTGTCGTTGGATCCCTCTTGAACTAACAGCGGACCAGAAGCGGGCTCGCGTGGAATGGTGCGCACAGATACTACTGAAGTACGACCACGGACATTTTAATGCTGTTTATGACATTGTAACAGGATTGTCACGGGTGGATTTATTGTTTTGAACCCAAAAAAAACAGCAATCTTGTGAATGGATTTTTAAAAAGGAGAACCGGCCAACAAAAGTGAGACAGGCGAGAAACGTTGATAAAAAGATTACATCTGTACAATAATTTCACTTGAAAATCAAAAGAGTGTTAATGCTGAGTCTACCATTTGTTTACCCAGGGTGTTAGAAAAAGACGACCTAAAATCCGCATTCTCCTACACCATGATAACGCTTCTTCACAGACGGCCAACAAAAAAAAAGTCATTTTTAGGTTTTGAAAAAGTACATCTCGTCACTCATCCTGCGCATAGCCCCGACCTGTACCCTGTGATTTCTGTATTTTCCCCAAAATCAAAGATTCGATGAGAGGTTTTACTTTTACCAACTCCGAAGAGACGGTGATAGCATTCAATCAGCACGTAGAAAATATGCCTTCAGATCTGTGGTTCTATCGCATGAAAAATATTTACAATGTAAAGGAGATTATTTTGAAAAGCAATAAACATAATATTTTGGTCATGACATATTGTTTTTTTAAGTTACGATAAACTTATAGTGTGACCTCCGTATTATATTATATCCTTATCCGTATTATACATTGTCCTGAGGCCAAATTGTTAGACTTATTGAGCCTTGAGACATCACAATTTCACGGTAGGAATAGATAGAGCAGTAGATCCCCCTTCTCTGGTAAGTTGCTGCATAGGACTCTACTACTGGTGATCTCGTTGGTGATAACTTATGTTCGCCTTTTAAGAGGTCCCAGACAAATAATAATTACTACTCGGTGATTTTTATTTTCTAAACTGTTTATCTTAGAAACAAATTATAGGAGAAACCTTGTCATTTTTAAAGATGTTTATTTTATTTTAGATTTTATAAGGATTTATACCACACCCTTTTTTCATGTGAGATGTGATGTGCAAGTTAGAAAATATGGATCTAGCATCAATGTTTTAAATAAAAAAGTACTAGACTTCCACAAAGAAGTTTGTACAACGCGCTAGATATATTTTTGTGTGATGGGTTTGCGAACTAGTCCAAGGGGCTCCTGATGATAAGCGACAACCGTAGCTTATAGACATCCTTTATGTTAGAGGTGTATCGGTGTCCTGTGGCCAAGTTCTTAGGCCTATTGAACAAGTCAACTGGATCTCCGGGCCGAAACATAACAGAGTCATTATGGTGGCAGAAACAGGTAAGGCGATGGATCCCTGGACAAGCTGCTGCCCTCTTCCACCAGTGTTCTTTGTTGGTTTACACTTTCTTTCTACACTTTATGCTCTTATGAGCTGCCTGGAAGAAAGGCAGATAATCTATTCTACTCAGTGGAACCGGGCCAACACGTGGAAATGGGTTAAAAAAATAATAATTTGAGTTTCAGTTCTTATTATAAGGAACCCCAAAACTTTATTGTTTTTGGCTTTTTTTAAAAAGTGGCTGTGTCATACGGACGCACAGACAGACAGACATGACGAACTTTGGCTACGGAATAATAATAATGATAATAATATCTTTATTGTACAGAAAAAAACGTTAACACTAAACACAAACATAAAGATAATACAGTACAATGGGCGAGCTTATCTCCAGCAACAGAGATTTCTACCAGCTGACCCGTAAAAAGGAAAAACAGTAACAAACATAAACGTAGACAAGGTGTACATACATGATTATAAACGAGTCTATGAAAAGTTATGTGTGGTCTAACAAATGAAACATATACTTTGGATTTACTACCTCCGCTTTATGTCGGTTGGAAACACTGTTTCTGTGTCGTGTAATAACATCTCATCGAAATTTTAATACAAAAAAGTAAAGCCCAATCAGTTCAATTGTTCTCAAATTTTAGTGAGACTAACAAACAGTGGTTGATTTCTATATCTAATATTCACAAATAATAAATAAAAAATATTTAATGTACTGATATAGAAGTCAGTTAGGTAGCAAACATAATTTCATACTTTTTTGGTGTTAATGTGATAATTGATAAACAAAATGAAGACTCAGGAGTCAGTACTAATCAAGAGTCAGTAGTGAAGCTTATTGCAGAAAAACAGAATGTCGCTGGGATACGCGCCTAATGTAAATGCGAATGAAAAGATTACGCGTTTTGTTGAAGCAGTACGCAGGAAAAAAAATCACTTCCTATCGGATCCTCCGGATCCAACAACCACGACAAATGCAAGGCTCCCATTCCAAACAACACTAACAAGAAACTACACTACATTGTCGCCGCCGGTCTCGGCGACGAAGATCTCTCTTGCACCCGGCGCCTAATGCCGAGCGACGAGCCGCTACTACTCCTACATTAAATTCACCAAGTATCCAAAACGCAGCACCAAGTCGAGATACGGTCTCCAGGGAGACAGCCCCTTGTTGCTGACCTTGTAGGGAACAGTCCAATCCATCTAAATAATGATGTCTCGGGCTGAGCAGAGTGCTTGGCCCTCAAAGCTGGGAGAAATTGTAAAAACCACGAGGTTATCAACACATATTAGTCATTCCAAAAAAAACAGGAAAAAAGCACCGTCGAATTTTTTTTTCGAACAACAAATTTTTTACTGTGGAGGAGAGCTAAAATAAACAAAATGATAAGGTGTACGCCCACAGCAGTGATGAAGCAAGCAATCATATTCCACGTGCCCAGCACGTGCAGCTGACTGCACAAGAAATTGGTTTCATCCAGCACGAAGACTGGCCCTCTTCCAAAACCTTATCTCAATTTGTTGTCACTCAAGGCGTCCCTGATCAAAGCATCCATCGAGTATCGATGGATGCTTTGATCAGAGCATCAATCAAAGCATTCAAAGATCGATCAAAGCATCCATCGATACTGATATGGACCTCATGCGTGCTATTGTAGAAGAGTGGCACGCAGATTCAAGGCCTGTATTGAAAATCGCAGGGCTCAATTTGAGTAAATGTTATTAAAATAGGAAGGCATTATGTTATTCAGGTGATTTTGATAGAAACATTTTTAAATCCAAATAAAGTCATTTCATTTTTATTTAAGTATGGATTTCCGCAAAATAATTTTAATAATGTAAAGTTTATGTTTCTTCTAAGAACAGCCATATCACTTTGTCCTTAAATATTTTCATAGTAGTTGTCTCATCGCAACTAAAACAAACAGGAATCAATCAATCTTCGATTTACATCAATCTTTCGCTATTTGTGTCTCTGTACAGGTCTATGAAATTCCAAATACAACAAATCGTTTGAGTGTGGTAGTCTCACGAAATTCCAACTCTGAATTCTTGGCCAAGAAACCTAGTCAGGAAACTGGACGTCTGTGCCCAGCCTTAAATACAGATATGTGACACGAGGATTAACTCATTACGTGACTTAAATATTTTCTTTTCCATAAAAAAGAAACATATTTGACAACATCAAATTAGTCATTCCCCATGTTGGATTGCATTCCCCGGATTTTTTGAAAATTCTGCGTTCTGCCAGGCAGCCTGTAAAAGGCGAGCACAGGCTTACTATTACTAACACCGTGACATCTGACTATGTGGTAGAGTTTCGCACCGATTCGCTCGGATTGGTACCAACACCTTAACTATTCCTGCCACTATAATGTCAGTGCTTGTCGTTGTTGTGTTCTTGTAAGGTAACCAGTAAACTTATTTTTGCTCGAGGCCTAAAATCCTGGCCTCAGGTTGGCAACACACCATCATCACCTTTAGTGTCTCTAATCGGCGTGAATTTCTTACCACCAGGAAATCCGTCTGCTTGTTTGCCTTCTAATATCATAAAAAAGTCATTACAATCAAGTAAATTGTCAAATATTGTAAATTTAACGATATGTTAAGGATTAAAAAGGATTATGATTAAAAAAACATGGGAAAATATAGCAAAATTAGGAATAAAAATAGTCTTAAATGATCCAATATTAAAAGGAGGAAAAAATATTAAGATATTTACAAGGTTGGTAAGATATTCAGATTAAAATAAAGTGTGACTGTAGACAAATAAATGTTTCCTTTTTTGAAACTTTCGGGAGTTTAAAATTTTAACATTTGACAAAGTATTTTGATCTGATAAATTCAGATTTTAAGTAAACTATATAATATAGTCATTGCATTACTTGCTATGTTATCACTACAGGTTTTCTGGCTAACAGCTTCGGTTTTAATATACAAATATAAATTGTAATTAGTAAGTATGTTGTTAAATTCGGTTGTTGTATTATTGTAGATTAAAATATCAATGTTAAAATATCCTGCTAAAATTATGCGCTTATTCGAGTTAGTATTTAATTTGCTTAACAGACTGTATTGAAAAACATGTTCATATTCGAGTCAGGTGTTCTACACAAACAACTTACATAACAGTTAAATAACGAAAAATATATGTCATAGCATTAAAATGATTTATCTTCAGAAACATTTCATTTTAGATTGTTTTTTACTAAGTATCAAAACACTTCCAATAAACAGTAAATGGGTACGGCTTAGAAACTTCCAAGTCAAATCGTACTCGTTCTTTAAAGAACGTCAACACATCCATTATACTCCCGGTGTTGCGAATGTCCATAGGCAGCAGTAATTGCTTACTATCAGGTAACCTTTTAATTTTTTTTAAACATCCCTGGACAAGTTACACAAATTGAATCTAACCCCAAAGTAAGCAAATTATATTTTTGTGTTATGGGTTTTAGTCAACGATTCTAATACATATAAATACTTTAATACACACCAGAATACATTTAATAAGCACCCAGACCTGGAAATGCGGACATCTAAATGTTCATCACACAAATGTCTGCCCTCGGAGGGAATCGAACCTGAGCCTCGCGGTTGGTTCGTGTAGTTACACGTGTAAGCTAGCTACTCGACCAACGAGGCGGTCAAACCTTCTTGCCAATTTGTCACAGCTTCTGTTTACTTAAATAGCTACTACGTTTTACTTCAATCATAAAAATAATCGTAAATTAAAAACAATTTATTAACTACACTTGAACTTTCCACGACATTATTATTATTTTTTATTGTTATATTTTAGCCTGAAATATTATAATACAAAATAGATTGTGGAAAGTACAAGTGCAGTTAATAAATTGTTTTTCGAATGGAATTCCAACAAGCACCGACTATAAGAAGTATAGAAACTAATCATAAATTATTTTCTGATAAATGACTCTGTTTATGTCAATAAGAAGCTACAAGGACAAACATGGCGAATCACAAAAGAAAGTATGCAAAAGTGTTACTGTATTGACGTTCAAAAGCCTCCAAGATAAATGATCTATCAACGTTTTTGTCGAACCATGCCCTTCATGTCATATATTTGACGATGTCAAGATAAGTTAAGATGAAAGCGTTCGATCGTTCGATGTAAGGTACACGTCACCGACTATCGATTACTCCATTAGCCAGCCTCTTCGAGGTTTTCATCAGTCTTTTTGCTAAAGTAAGCTTTGATGAAAAATCCTTTCAAAATTTCTTATTATTTTTTTTTAATATTTCAAACTCACTTTGAATATTTTTCAAAGTTTGCTGTTGTTGAGAATCTTTTTAATCTTTTAAAAAAATATGATTCTTATCATACCAATTAACATTATAAACGCAATCGAGTAAGTTTATTTAGTTTTAACACCAAATCAGCCAAACGTAATTATTTTTACCCGAGCGACTGCAAAAAGTAGAGGTTACTAATTCGACGCTTTAATTTTTATTATGAACCGATTTCCTTCAATAGCGTTCACCCGAATCAATAATTCCGAGATAGTTCGTACGGAACTTATTATATTTTAATTACGCCATGGAATTTAATCGTGAAGGTTATGTGAATATTTAGTTTCTAAAGTAAGTAAAGAAACAGCTAAGCTGTAATTTTTTTACTGATATGTAGAATTTGTCAAGTTAGGGTCGGTAGAGTAAGGCCGTGTAGATTTTTCGTTTATGGTATTGGAACGCAAACAAGAAGACAATTTCCTGATGGTAAGAAATTTACGACGCCTAGAGACACCAAAGTTGGTAATGGTGTGTTGCCGACCTGAGGGTGGGATGTTAGGCCTTGAGCAAAAGTAAGTTTATCGGCCACCTTACTCTCCGAAGTGGAACACGTCAATGGCATACACTGACATTACGGCAACAGGAATAGGTAAGGCGATGGTACCAATCCGGGTGAGTCGATGTACATGAGATCGTTTATCTTTTCCACAGGGAAAACTTTATTTGCTCATGTTAGCAAAAATGAACATGAAGTAATTTTGGCGCGATTTCAGTTGTTTCTGTAAATTGATAGGCAATCTCTTGAGTGTTTATTTTTTTCTTCTGTTTTTGGGGTGTATTTCTTGCACACCAACACAGTGTCGGTGTTCCTGTTAGTCTGTCTGGGTGCAGCTGAATGGGCCGGCACGCCCGGGAATTTAAGACTGGCGCGCGGCGTGAAGTAGCAGCGTTGTTGCTCCGTTTTGTCTGGTTAGTGGGAGTCTCGGAGGCTCAATC
>NJDC01000684.1:75494-95547 GCA_002245475.1 Calephelis virginiensis | reverse complement strand
CCCCCCCCCCTCATATTATAACCGATCAGCAAATTTCAAGTATTCCATGAGGATACATTGGTCGCAAATCCTAGTTTTGGTTCAGTTGTCCCAGTAAAACGGCACTTTGCCATTAGCGGAAATGCACCTAGGCCTGTGGCGCGGCATCGAAGTTTTGTGACGAAAACACCAGCTCGCTTAAAAAGGAGTATAACTCTGCCTCTAGGTCTTTCAAAAGAGCAGTTGCTGAGGCAAAGTCGGAGCACATTGGCTGAATTGGAGAGAAATTAGCCCATTTACCTTCGGTAAAAAGAGCGTTCTGGTCTTGCACTAAGGCTGTCTAAGGAAATTTCACCATCTTTACACCGGAGTGATGCCTCGCTGGCTCATGATGCGAAAGAGAAAGCCGGACTCCTCCCTTTTTGCTTTCAACTTGACTTTAGATGACCAAGGAAACACGCCACCGATCATCCGCGGTGTGAAGTGTCTTTGCCAGAAACAAAGTTTTTGCAGAGTTCAGTGCGCGTAACACTTATTTCATTGGTCGTCAACAAGTCGAGTGGACCCGATGGTATCCCTTAAACTATTCTAAAGTGTGTGCTCTCTTCCGGTTTTATTATTTCTTAGGCTTTGTACCAAGTTCATGGAAGACCGCTTTAGTACACCCGATCCCTAAAAAAGGTAACCGATCAGATCCGTCCAATTATCGGCCTATAGCCATGATTTCCTAGATTTTCAATGTTATGTTATGGAATTCATAACAAACTGCCAGCCCTTAAGGTACCCAGAGGAGCACGAGCTGTTAAATGATCGTCAATACGGTTCTTGTCGAGGTAGTTCAGCCTGTGATCTTTTCAAACTCAAACTCAAATGATATTTATTTTGTAGGTTAAAGGCATCTTACACTTCAAACAAGTCAACGTGACTTACATAAATAATGTTGTCCGTACACAAACATTTATATCACAGATTTCATTTTAACAATTGATTATTAACCTAGTACTTAAAGATACTACGTATAATTATATAGAATTATAACCATAAAGTAATTTACTTAACACAGCGATGGGCGCAAGCAGTTAAAAGCAAGGGAGAACCATTGACTGTCAGTTTAGACATAGCTAAAGCCTTTTGATCGGGTGTAGAACAGGGCGCTTCTTTCAAAGCTTCTTTCGAACGGTGTTCCTAAGAAGTTATGCAAACAGGTCACTAATTTTTAGGCAAAGCGTAGCATCAAGGTCGTTGTCGACGGTATGTGCTCGGAGTCCAAGCTTGTCAATGCTGGTGTTCCCCAAGACTATGTGATTTCTCCTACGTTGTTTCTTCTGCCAATATCAATGACATGTTGCAAATTAGTAACACTCATTTTTATGCAGCCCTACTAACTACTACCACTACTGAGGAAGCCTTGTACTTCGTCCGGTCTAATATTTATTATTATCCACACTAATATTATAAATGCGAAAGTAACTCTGTCTGTCTGTGTGTCTATTACCTTTTCACGCCTAAACCACCCAACCGATTTTGCTGAAACTTGGTATGTAGATACTTTGCATTCATGAGAAGGACAAAGGCATATTATTTTTTTAAATTCAACCCCTATAAGGGTTAAAAGGGGTGGCAAAGTTTGTATGAGAAAAATATTTTTGTTGCACATTTTTGCATGAAACTTTGAATTAATGCTTTTAAGTGCAAATGATGAAAGACGTATTTCAGGGTTTTCGAAATTCACCCCCATCGGGGGTTAAAGGGGGTGGCTAAGTTTGTGTGGGAAATTTAATTCTATTGAAATACTAGCTGCTACCCGCGGGTTCGCCCGCGTAGTCTATTTATTTAATATTTAACTCTCCAACGCTACCCGTTGAAATTTCAAGATCGACCTATGTCCTTCTTCAAACTTTAATAAATTTTCATTTAAATTCCATCTAAAAAGTATTACACAATGATGTTCTGGAAAGAATAAATTTAGAAAGTAGTGCACTGAGCACAACCGTTCCATAAGGAGTCAACCACGCGCATACCACGCTTCTGTGTCGCGCGGTCTTTCAACTATAGTGTTAACGTATTGATTATATTCTATTTGATAGCGTTATTTTAAAACTGCGATATCTCCTAAGATTTTCATTCAATTCGAGTGATGTAAATTTGTTTTAAATTAAATATTTGTGACGAATGACGTATTTTTTGGATAGGGATTAACATCGTGTTTATAAAATAACCTTCGTAAATAATGCATTATTTTAAAACAAATTTGGTTAGCATAAAAAAGGTTATAGTGAACTAACCTTAAAAGATAGAAATGTGCTGTCGCGGACTTTTTTTAGGACTTTTAAAGGGGAACTATTCTTTCATAGATGATTTTTACGAAACTTTCACTGTTAACGCAGCGCACGCTCTCAATAGGAACATTTATCATTGGTGCTTCGCTCATATTGATCTTAGCGTGATGATGTATAGCCTATAGCCTTCTTCAATAAATGGACTTTTTAACACTGAAAGTTCAAGCAAACAAACAAAAAAACTCTTCAGCTTTTTAATATTAGTATAGACAATATAGACTTTGGTTCCGAGCTCTTACAAAAAAATATAGACGAACTACTTTCATACCAACTTAGTCATAAAATGCGAGTTTCGGTTCATTTTATTAAGAAAAAAATCTGGAAAATTAATTTGTCTATACTAAACACATTTAGCGGTGACGTGGTTTTGCACGTTTCCATGTTTATATACTTTTATTTTAAGGTTGATAAGTATATTTTTGATTAAATTATCACTATAAAAAGTAGCCTATGTTCTTTCGTTCCTCATTAAGTGTCTAAATACAAAGTTTCACTGTTATACTTTCAAAAATGACGATTTTCCATACGAACATTCATCACCTGTTTTTACCCCAATTTTCTCCCCCAATTTTCGCTATAAAAAGTAGCATATGTTTTTTCATTCCTAAAAACTTTATTAAATACAAAGTTTCACTGTTACAGCTTTAAAAATAACGAATTCCATATAAACATTCATCCCCTCTTTTTACCCATTCTCCCCTATTTTTTGCAATAAAAAGAAGCCTATGTTGTTCCTCAGGATCTATTCTATACTATTCTGGTTCATTGTTATAGACTTATGGTAAAAATTGCTGTTAAATATTTTTCTTACGCAAATTGTGCCACCCCCATTAACCCCCATAGGGGTTGATTTTCAAAAAAAACGCTTAAATATGTTTCTAATAACTTTTGTTGCAGAGCATTATTTCAGTGTCACGCAAAATTCACACTAATATTATAAATGCGAAAGTAACTCGGTCTTTCTGTTTGTCTGTCTGTCTGTTACCTTTTCACGCCTAAACCACCCAAACGATTTTGTTGGAATGTAGATAGTTTGCATTCATGAGAAGGACATAGGCATATTATTTTTTTAAATTCAACCCCTAAAAGGGTTTAAGGGGTGGCAAAGTTTGTATGAGAAAAATATTTTTGTTGCACATTTTTGCATGAAACTTTGAATTAATGATTTTAAGTGCAAATAATGAAACACGTATTTCAGGGTTTTTCGAAATTCATTCAATCCATTTGGGGTTAAAGGTGGTGGCTAAGTTTGTATGGGAAATTTAATTCTACTAAAATATTTTGCGTGACACTGAAATAATGCTCTGCAATACAAGTAATGAGATACATATATAAACGTTTTTTGAAAATCAACCCCTATGGGGGTTAACGGGGGTGGCACAATTTGCGTAGGAAAAATGATTAACAGTAACTTTTACCATTAGTCTATAATAATGAACCAGATAGAATGGTATAGAATAGACCCTGAGTAACAACATAGTCTTCTTTTTATTGCAAAAAATAGGGGAGAATGGTTAAAAAAGAGGGGATGAATGTTTGTATGGAAATTCGTTATTTTTAAAGCTGTAACAGTGAAATTTTGTATTTAATAAAGTTATTAGGAATGATAAAACATATGCTACTTTTTATAGCGAAAATTGGGGGAGAAAATTGGGGTAAAAACAGGTGATAAATGTTCGTATGGAAAATCGTCATTTTTGAAAGTATAACAGTGAAACTTTGTATTTAGACACTTAATGAGGAACGAAAGAACGTAGGCTACTTTTTATAGCGATCATTTAATCAAAAATATACTTATCAACCTTACAATAAACATGGAAACGTGCAGAACCACGTCACCGCTAAATGTGTTTAGTATAGACAAATTAATTTTCCAGATTTTTGTCTTAATATAATGAACCGAAACTCGCCTTTTATGGTTAAGTTGTTATGAAAGCAGTTCGTCTATATTTTTTGTAAGAGCTCGGAACCAAAGTCTATACTGTCTACACTAATATTAAAAAGCTAAAGAGTTTTTTTGTTTGTTTGCTTGAACTTTCAGTGTTAAAAAGTCCATTTATTGAAGAAGGCTATAGGCTATACATCATTACGCTAAGATCAATAGGAGCGTAGTACCAATAATAAATGTTTTAAAATCGGGGGATTTTTTCCTATTGAGAGCATGCGCTGCGTTAACGGTGAAAGTTTCATGAAAATCATTAATGAAAGAATTATTTCCCTTTAAAAGTCCTAAAAAGAGTCCGCGACAGCACATTTCTATCTTTTAAGGTTAGTTCACTATAACCTTTTTTATGCTAACCAAATTTGTTTTAAGATAATGCATTATTTACGAAGGTTATTTTATAAACACGATGTTAATCCCTATCCAAAAAATACGTCATTCATCACAAGTATTTAATTTAAAACAAACTTGCATTTCACATCACTCGATTTGAATGAATACCTTAGGAGATATCGCAGTTTTAAAATAACACTATCAAATAGAATATAATCACTACGTTAACACTATAGTTGAAAGACCGCGTAGCACAGACGCGTGGTATGCGCGTGGTTGACTCCTTATGGAACGGTTATGCTCAGTGCACTACTTTCTAAATTTATTCTTTCCAAAACATCATCGTGTAATACTTTTTAGATGGAATTGAAATGAAAATTTATTAAAGTTTGAAGAAGGACGTAGGTCGATCTTGAAATTTCAACGGGTAGCGTTGGAGAGTTAAATATTAAATAAATAGACTACGCGGGCGAAGCCGCGGGTAGCAGCTTGTATTTCAATAGAATTAAATTTCCCACACAAACTTAGCCACCCCCTTTAACCCCCGATGGGGGTGAATTTTGAAAAACCCTGAAATACTTGTTTCAACATTTGTACTAAAAAGCATTAATTCAAAGTTTCATGCAAAACTGTGCAACAAATATATTTTTCTCATACAAACTTTGCCACCCCTTTTAACCCTTTTAGGGGTTGAATTTAAAAAAATAATATGCCTTTGTCCTTCTCATGAATGCAAAATATCTACATACCAAATTTCAGCAAAACTGGTTGTGTGGTTTAGGCGTGAAAAGGTAACAGACAGACAGACAGAGTTACTTTCGCATTTATAATATTAGTGTGGATATTTAAATACAGTAATTTATAATTGTTTACAATTTATTTTTTACTCATTATGATCAGTATCATCAATATAGTATTTACATCAACCAAAATTTGCCAAATACAAATTAACAGCCTGTATACAAATACAAAAATATAACGTACAAAACTAGCTGCAGCACCTGCACTCGCGTTCTGTGACTGTCTGCAGTAAAATCTAAGCTGACTTGCATTGATAAAAAAAATGACAAAGATCGTAACAGTGATACAAACTTTCGCATTTACAATATTCATTATCTTGTTTCAGGACAGCATATCTGCAGTTATCGCTAAATATTCATCAAACGGTTATATGGATATCCTCACGGAGAAATGGTATGGTGCTCTACCTTGTTTCAAACTTAGTCCGGATTATGGAATACAACCGAAACCACTTGGTAAGTAATAAGTTTAAACGTTCTTTGGTTTATTAATTATGTTTATTCAGGGTATATAAGACATACTGTCTTATATACCCGAAAAACCAGAGAAACATTGTAACTTAATGTCCTCTTTACTACTAAGTTTGCTTTTTTGTGGAAACTTCAAAATATCAGTTTTAGTATTTCGTTTCATTTTCACGTTATGCAACGTAAAGCGAACATGGTATGGTGCCTTTCTCCCGACAGAGTACACCGCCTGTCTCAGTCCGCCGCACAGAGAAAAATACTCTATATACTAGATAGCAAAATGTATTCCATTTTAAACATATCCAAATCCGTTAGATATGATGAGGCCGTAAATTTGGTAATACTAATGATGCAGAGATCACATGCTATGATTTAAACCGTGTGGAACAAATACAATCGGAAGATGGAAACAAAGTTTCCCCCAAAGTCACTTTTGTGGAAGGCGTGATTACTGCCGCCTGGATGATGCTTAAGGTTTAGTGATTTTGGAGATTCTTTGGTCTTTTATTTGTCTCTGGTAAGGTTTTTTTCCCTAAGTCTGGTTCTACCACTTGTAATATATTTGGCAAAACAAATACTTTTTTGACGAATTAAACTATGCTTTGGATGGTCTTAGATATACTACTCCTGAAGAAAATGGGATCCCGTTTCCGTTTTTAATATACCTTAGCCACCTAGGAAAATCATTTTTTAACAAACTCAATTCTATTATTCTTGAACTCTGTGTAAAGCTCACGAGTAGAACATTTAATTATAAAAATAAATACGTTAATTAAAAACGACTTCAAAACTAAAAAGTAAAAAAAATAATGATTTAATATTAATTATGTACTAAAGCCTTAAACTAATTACAAGTAACTATTAAATTGGATTGACACCAACTTCAAAACTATTAACAAATAGCGCATATAAATAATAGGTAGTATATAATTAATATGAAATCTTTATTATTTTTTACTTTTTAGTTTTGAAGCCAGTTTTAATTAACGTAGTTATTTTTATTTAATAGTTTTTTGTTCATTTTTATTGCTGATATGATCAAATTGTATAAAAATAAATATTGGGATAGGTAAAAAATGCTCATAAAATAAAAAAAATATGGGCCTACCTGAATCAAATTTTCATGAGACCAATCTGAAACTATTCCGCGTCAAATAAAAAAAAATTACGTAAATCGGTTAAGAAACCACGGAGAAATCGGTGTATATACATAAAAAAACATACCGGCCGAATTGATAACCTCCTCGTTTTTTTTTTGAGCTCGGTCAAAAATAGACTTGCATTGTTGGTAAAGTACAATGAAATTTTACCAAAAAGCAAAGTAGGTTTTCAAGAAGGCAAGGGTAGGTACTTATGACGGCTTAAGTATTTTTCTACCTATATAAGAGTAGCTTTCTCTAGTTATGAGCATCCTTTTAGATATTTTTATCAGCGTATGATTACGTGCGTTTTCCACTTCTGCGATAAAAGTTGCTCTGTCTGACTATACTATATGTATTTGACAGCACCCCGAAAAGTTAAAGCAACAATGTGACTTTATGTCCTATTAATTATGACGTTTGATATTTTGTGGGAACTTTAAAATAATCAATCAATCAATCAAAAAAACTTTATTCACGTGAACCATAACAGTGGAACTTGTACGCGTCGACACTTTTATATACTACCACCGGATCGGAATCGCGGTCTCATACTGAGAAGATCCGGCAAAAGAAACAATATACAATTAATTACAATTTAATTTTAAATTACATAAAAGGTAACAAAGTACAACAAATCACGTTACAAATTGCAATGGGAAATTGAGAAGGCCTTATATTCGCCTTTCCTACATACCTAATTTTGCTTTTATATATTTTTTTAACTTATTTAAAGGTAGATCTCTAATATCAATGGGCAGCTTATTGTTATAAACTTATTGTCTTAACGTATATATTGACCGAAAAAGGATTTACTAATTTTATGGAGACGAGTTTTATATACGGCTAGATTATTTTTATTTCTCGTATTTACATCGTGTATGTTTTTTTGTAAACATACATAGATTTTAACATACGTACGTAACGTATTGAGAACTGAAGGTTAAAATATTTATTTGTTTGAATTTTTCTCTCTCTCTTTGAAGAGCTCTTTTTTGTAATACAAAATATAGTACTTATCTTTGCAGAATTTCCCCAAAGAAGAATCCCATAACACGTTAGACTATGAAGATAGCTAAAATACACTATTCGGGCCATTTCAACATCTGTTAATGTTCTTATTTTTTTTAACTGCAATTGCTGCTGAACTAAGCCTATTTGCCAGTTTCTCAATATGAGGGCCCCATTGCAATTTATTATCAATTGTTATACGTAAAAAGTCAATGGATTCAACAAGATCCAGTTTAGATCCATTTAGTTGTACATTGGTATCTACTAGCCTAACATTAAGCATATTACTTTTAGAACAATGTTTTATTGTCACTATATGCAATGTAAAGCGAACATAATATCGTCCCTACTGCCCGACAGTTGCCGCGCACCGCAGTATGCCGCACACAGCGGTAATAATCACAAATTATAACGAGTTATGTACAAGTAATAATACTTACAATTATGTTCGATGCAACTGATGCAAAGCTCAGTGTTTAAGCAACCCCAGAACATTCTCGAAATAAGCGTCAATAAGAAACATAAAAAATGGGCTCAATGAAACAGGGCAGTATTAATTATTATTACTGTTATTAAATTTTTGAAACCAAAAGAAAGCACATTTTAATTTGGTATCACTTTACAGTATTTAAAAAAAATAGTAGTCTAGTAAGTAGAACATTTAAAAATAAAATTATGACGTGTACCTAGTTAGTAGACGGTTTGAATATTATGAAATTAATTAAGAAGTCAGTTAGCTGATAATATAAAATAAACCTCGGACAAAATCTATCCGCAAACAACTTCGATCACGTTAGTTTTCAAACAAAATAATCAGCACCAAAATCAGTTTATTCGTTTAGGAGCTATGATGCCACAGTCACACACACAAACATGACAAACTTATAACACCCCTCTTTTTGTTCGGGGGGTTAAAAATATACAAATAAATACTGACCTTGCAGCAGGGTAAAAAGTAAAATAACAAAGAACGAACCTCAAGACCTTCCCTTTCCCTTAATGAGAAACGGCTCAAAATTTCCGCCAACGCATATGCCTCCGGGAAATCACACTGTCTCAAATACCCCTTCCTCGATGTAGCCACAGAGAAAGAAATGTAATGGAGTAAAATCCGGAGTTAGAGCTGGCTGTGGGTTTGTGCTAAACCTCTCTATCCAACATTCTGTCCAGTAGGTTTCGGACTTGTCTTAAAAATGTGGAGGTGCTTTATCATTTTGAAACCAGATGGTTGATAGCGGGATGTTGATTATTATATTACTGCAAATGGTTAATAAAGCACCAGCGAAGAAATCCTTCTTTCATATCCCACGTTTTTTATTATTATTATTATTGTTTGGACAGATGAATTCACCTAAAATGCGCAATACGCACAAAGTCCCAACCCTCACGAGATCTAAAAAACGGTCCATCTAAACCAGCTGGTCGGTAAACATTTGGGCATTTACAATAATCTAATACTTGAGCAGATTTTCCTGCCTCATCGCATGAATTAAAGCGCTTATTTTAAATTATTAAACAACCAGTTCACAGAGTTATTAATGTCACTACGCGCTCAACTAGATGAGGAATGGGACATAATGGACGACGTGCCGCTAGCCCAGATTAACCATTTGCAGTAATATAATATTATACGTTTTATTAAACAGAACGTAAATAATGATAATGACTCCTAAAATGGACGCGATCCTTCCATTTTTATCATTTCCGATCTTCGCTTTCATTACTCTTACCTCTTACCTTATCCCCCGGGTACCTACATCTATCAACACTCAAATTATATGATTGTTTTGTTAATCTTTCCACCTTCCATACCAACGGAGCATGCCATTTTTTATATTCACACCAATACTTCCTTTCAAGTTTTCAATAGTTCCTTTCAAGTGAGGTCCCGGGTTCGAATCCCGGGTCGGGCAACAAAAGAAAATTTGGGTTTAGCCAATTTTCTAATTTTAAAAAATGGTGCTCGGGATAGGATATGTGCCCGGTTGGCGATAGGCTTGCCACCTATCACATTGTGGGACTTAGTATCTTCGACTAGTCGTGGGTACCCTGGTTGTGCCTCTGCCTTCCTCTTCGGGGATATGGGCGTGAAGATACTACTACTTCCTTTCAAAATTATTTTTCTGAGATTCTGATCTGAATCTGAGCAATATTCATGCTATTTCCGTGATTTTTCTAACATTCTCGTATGTGACATAGATGCAAAGCAAGTATAGTAACCTGATCCAAAATCTCGCTTTGAAGTAGTTAATCAATCGCTCCATACAGCGCTCCCTGTTCATACTTTCCTTTCTTCATCCGCGTTGTACCTTTCAATTCTTGCAAAAGCACAAACATTACATACAATTTTATACACTAGTTCTAGCACTACTTCGTCGACTAAAACTCTTAAATCCGTTGTGGCTTCGTCTTTTAAAATACTATTAATATTACTAACTTCATTCGCATTCAAATATAATCCTCTTGCTTTAAAATCATATTTCATACTTTGAACAGTGTTTTGCTGATCAGATGGTGAATCGGAGCCCAAAAATACAGCAACATCTGCAGAAATGACGTGCTTCAGGTGTTGTTTTTAAAGATATTTAATTTTAATTTGTCGATTTTTTTATTGTCTCTTTTTGTTGTTAATGTGAAGAAAACCGTAAGGGGTTTTTTGTACTTCATTTATTGTTTAATAATACATATTGAGTAAATCCACCAACTTTGTAAAGGAGATTTAAATTATAAGGAGCAGAAAAGCTTAATAAATTTCTTGATTATTTGAAATATAGCACCTGTCTCGTGCTTGGGATAAAAAAAAGTCTCCGAAGCTCTACTGAGCATCTTCTTCAACATTACAATCTAGTCTATAGTCTAATGCGTAATTCTAATTTCTCTTAATCTTCTAAGTTACTGTCTCTAAGTATAAGTCCATGAACTTTTACTTAGTGTCTCTAAACTTAAGTTCTATTTGTATCTTGAACTTAAAACACTGTCACTTGATTTTAGCACTAGCACTATGTGAATCTACATAAGGTACATAGTGACTAAAGACTGTAGAATAAACTAACTTGTTACTTGACATTGCCAAAGCAGTCGTGCAAAACGATCGAAAGCCATATTTATAAAAGAAGAAGAAGAATCTACACAACACTACACTAGTTCATATGGCTTTGTCTTTTTCAGCCTTCTAGTTGTACCTGTGATATCGAGGAGCTTGATTGCCTCGATGTGGACATGATGGTGATGAGCTTCTGCACTTTTTTTTATAACGTCACTGACAAACTCCACTTTGAGGTCTCGATGGGGGTCATCATTTCTTGTGTACCAGGGTGCATTCGCAATTTCTCTAAGCACTTTGTTTTGAAACCTTTGTATACACTGTATATTGGTATTTTTGGTACATCCCCATATCTAAATACCATAAGTCTACATCGGTCTTAGGACTTGTTAATATATCAATACTTTGTTTTGGATTGTTAATTTCAAATGTCTGCCAATAAGTCAACGCATATTTATTATAACGTATGCCTAACTCTTCTCGTTTCTTTTTCACATGAGCTTTCCAGTGTAGCTTTGTATCGAGTGTCATACCCAGGTATTCAGCTGTATTGGAGTATGGCACTATTTTTTCATTGATGTAAATTGGCACGTATTCAACTTTTTGTTAGTAAAATTAATATGCGTAGACTTGGCTTCATTCAATTTGATCCGCCACTTTTTTGTCTATGACACGACTTTATATACAGCATATTTAACTTCTTCTGTTGCTTTTTCTTGCGTACTTCCCACAGCAATAATAGCCGTCTTGTCAGCAAAAGTTGCAATAGTGCTATTATCTATTTCCTGTATATCACAAGTATACAGTATAAACAAGATCGATCCGAGCACACTTCCTTGAGGCGCTCTAGCTTTAATTTCCTGAATTGATGGCGAATGCTTTCAATATTTCAGCTACCGAGGATTCAACTTCTGTGTTAACAATTGTAATGGTGTGTTGTGGTAGACCGACTTAATCGGTAAGAAAAGAATATGTTTTCTTACCACAGAAGTTGAATCCCCGAAAGCTGAAATGGTTATGCCAATCGTCAGCAAGAGACGAAAGGGTTGAGGATCATATCCTGAATTGAAGTTCTTCTTTCTTAAAAAAATGTGAAATTACTTGTGAAACTTGATGTTTTAAGACCATTGGTGGCCTTAGAGTTTAGACATCCTCATGTATTGTCAATGTTTGTGCAAGGGCAACAACATCAATTGATACTGCAGTCTCTGTACCCGAAATCAGTCGCAGTATATGTGTATGCACAAACTAAACAAATTTTTCCAATCTCAGACTAAGAAAATAATGTAATGCTAGTGTTACGCGTTTTTTCTATGATATTGGAAGGCAAACAAACAAACGGATTTCCTGACCGTAAGAAATTCACGCCGCCTAGAGATACCAAAGGTGGTAATGGTGCGTTGCCAAACTTAGGCCGGGGTGTTAGGCCTCGAGCAAAAGTTTACCGGCCTTTTACCTTACCGTCCAAACCGGAACAGTCATGACGTTATAGCGGCAGGAACAGGTAAGGCGGTGGTACCAATCCGGGTGAGTCGCTGCGAAACTCTACCACCTAGTCAGATGTCACGGTGTTAGTGACGGTAAGCCTATGCTCGCCTTTTACGAGCTGCATGGCAGGACGGCAGATGTTCTATTTTGCAAAGGAGCCCGGACCAACACGGGGTAACGTGTTCGTCAACGATAAGAATACATAGAAATACTTAAATAAATTTAATGAAACTCTCATATCCAAAATAACAAACATCTAGATGTTCATCGAGCCTGCCACGGCACTACGAATACCTGCCTCACTCCAGAATTGAACTTTAAGTTGTAAGTAGGCTGGCGACAAGCTAACTCCCCGACTTGTGAAGCCATCATTGTCTAATATGTACAACACAAACATATAAATTGCTCATTTTGAGGTAAAATTCAATTTATGTAAATATAATAACATTTGTTCGGGGATGTGTATTTATTTATTGTGAGTATGTTGATTAATTATTATTTTCATATTTTGTATGTGTGTTGTTGGAGATGATAAAGTGCTACTGATGATAGCCAGCATAATAATATAGATAAAAGATTTAATTGCTTTATGCCCAGTCAGTGATCAGCTCGTTTGTTTTACAATCGACCACGTTTTGATCCCGGTTGCTTCCGAAAGAACAAGAATATATTTTTTAGTTCCTGCTACCGAACATCGTCTATCGAATATCGCAATAAATATGAAATAAAAGCATCAATTTTTTTGCTGCATGAGCAATGCCACGGGCAACATCTAGTATTACGATGTTCGGTTGATGCTGGATATGATAACATGATAAAATAGAGTATTTTTCTTTAATGCATTTCTAAAGCATTATCCAGATGCTTGTAATCACGCCCCAATTACGCCTTCCACAAAGGCGACCTTAGCGGAAAATTTGTTTGAAACATATCAAATTTTGGATTAAATCTACGTTCCACACGAATGCAAACCAATTTTTATTTATGTTTTAATCCGTGTGGAATCCCTATAAACAGGGATTGTTCTGTGTCAGGCGTTGCCGCGGTAGCGGGCGTGTTCATCCTACTCGGCGTGGGAATGCTCGTCGGCTGCCTTATCTTGATCTTGGAACACCTGTTTTATAAATACACGCTTCCCATATTGCGTCATCAGCCTAAAGGAACTATATGGAGAAGCAGAAACATTATGTTTTTCAGTCAGGTACGTTGAATTACCGGATTGGTACCACCGCCTTACCTATTCCTACTGCAATAACGTGAGTGCTTGCCGTTGACGTATTCCGTTTGGAGGATCAGAGCCTTTCCCTTGAGTTGGTATAGATTACGTTTGGTAAGTTAGGTGTTGACATCTATGACACTTTTGGTCTAAAATGTGTTTCTCTTAGTTACCAATAGAGGCGCTGTTCAAAGTTTTCATACAAATAATTTACAGAGACGGTAGCGAATATAGTAAACTTGACTAAGGCTTGTCTCATGGTAAGGACCAAGGTAGCTGGTAAACTTACTTATACTTGAGGACTAACATCCCGGCCTCAGGTTGGCAACGCACCATAACTACCATTTGTGTCTTTAGGCAGCGTGAATTTCTTACCGTCAGGAGATCCATCTACTTGTTTGCTTTCCAATACCATAAAAATATATAGATTTCATCACTCTGTTAACGAGTTGGTACACATATCTCCTGATGGTGGAAAATATGTCGCCTGTGTTATAGGTGCATTTCTATCTTGTAGCTAGTACGTTGGGCCAAATGTGCAAATATATTGGCTTCTTTACTTTTGGACCGGATCTCGAAAGTGCAGAACACTGTCGTTATCGCAGTAACCGTTGGCAGTGACCATTTACCTGTGCTAGATGTTACATAGCACTTTTAAAGTATCCGTGGTCATGTTTTAATATTGGATAAGATCCATTTAATCTATGTTCGCCTTTTACGAGTTGCCTGATAGAAAGTCAGGTATACGAGGGTGGATTTAAAATTACACAAGACCTGGTTCATCACCCACAAAAAAGGATATAACGATTTTGTCGGCAAATAAGGTAAAGTTCAGTCCCAGAAGACTCGACGGGTCTGATTATGATTGATTATCTTAGTAGGACTTGGACTACAAACTCTGATTACTAATGTATCTTACTACGTCATATACGAGAGAAAATAAAAGAAAAACGTCCAGGAATACTCATACGGAAAATCCTGTAGCATCAAGATAACACCCGTGTTCACATGTCTGTACAATCAATTGCTGAAATCCACAACATTGGCTTTGAACTATTACCGCATTCGGCTTATTCACCTAATCTGGCACCATCAGACTTCTTTCTATTTCCTAACCAAAAAAAGCACTTGGGAGGTCAAAGATTTTTGACATAAGACAAGGTCAAAACAGCAGTATTTTGATTTTAAGAAAATTTTTTTTCAACATTCTAAATGCTTTGAACGGGCGATGGAAAAAATTGCATCTAACTTGATAAAGATTACGTAGAAAAAAAAGACGTGTAGCACTCGGAGACTGCCGCGGTAAAGCTATTGCATAAGCAGGCATGAGTCACGTGAAGAGGGGGATTACGCATGCGCAGTAACACCGATACAACCAATGCCACCTAAAGGCGAGTTGCTTAATTAAAGAAACAAGCGTGATCAAAAAGTCACTAAAAGTTCTGCTATTTATCGATAGATGGCAAACCTAAAAAGTATCATCGCTGTGCCAGTCGGAGTGGGGCGTGTTAAGTTACGGAATTTCTGGATTCAGTCCCCACGCTCAAAGCCCGCAATAGAAGTTATGCCATAGCTTAAAAATATAACTGATTTGGTATCTGTCCATTTTCTTAATTAGGCCAAGTACTTTTTAATCCACCTTCGTGTATCTGAACTTGTAGGCGGAAAGCTCAAAAACTTGTATGTGTAAGTTGTGCCTCTGTTGTAAGTACAGCCTCTGTATTAAACAGCTCAGAAATTTTAAAACAAGACCATAACACTATGATGATTTTCCTCATGATGGTCCGAGTCAGCTGAGTAAAACAGACCATCTGCCTCTCTGCCAGGTAGCTTGTAAAAGGCAAGCACTGGTTAAAATATAGGTCAATACCAAAAAGCTAACTGGTGGTAGAGTGCAGTGCAGAAAATTGTCCGGGTAAGGATCAGCAACTTAATTTGAAACACCGACCAACTGCGAGGCTTGAGTTTGGTTCTTGAAGAGGATAGGTTTTGTATTATGAACGTAGATATCTGTGTTTTCGGGTCTGGGTATTTGATAAATTTATACTAGTATAAATTAAAGTATTTAATATACATTAGTATCGCTCAGTAACACTCACTTCACAAGCATGTACGTATTTTGCTTACTGCGGGATGTTATTAATTTGTGTGATTTGTTCAGGTATGTTTATTTATTTGATCAGCACTAATTGAGCAGTACTTATTACTTACAAAAAAAATCTATTTAGAGATCGAACGTTTGAACTCGTGTGTCGTAATTTAAACGGTACGGTCGATTTCCTGAGTATGCCTCCTCGGTGTCGATGTGAAACGTACGTCGAGTGCGATTTGCTGTTCTCTGTGTTGAGTTCTTCGACAACGTTGACGAAGAACGTGACACGTTGTTTTATTTCCCGAGTTCGGATTCTATTCGTGCTCTGGTCAAGATCTGGTTGCGGTTGTGGGTGGTTGGAACTTTTGGAATGGTTGTAACATACGAAGGACGTGACAATTAAATTTCCTAAGCACTTACTTTGTTCGGTTAAGTCGGCTTGTCACATTCTGTGTCATTTGGAAGACTTCTCAACACAACAGTTACACTGCTTAGGTGGAATTAGCAAAATAATGGTTTATTCTAATTCTAAGTCTAGTTAAGGCGAATCGAATGACTAGAATAGAATGAGTCGTTCCAGGGTTACGCCTTCTTTCTTCTAGCACCATTATCTGACCAGCTCAGTAGCAAAATTAATAGAAGAAGGCGTTACTTTGGCCAAGGCCAAAAAAAATGTATACGTATTATTGCGTAACAAAACAGAAAAAATAATGCGCTAAGAATGAATTGGACCGATGATGCTTAAGTTACGAAGCGAAACGTACGTTGAGTTTTTAGTAGTATGTGTATTGTTGGTGCTACTAAAATAGTTTAGTGGTGTGTATTGTGTGGAGCTGAATGTATTTGGGAGTTTTAGCTTCCGGTAAGTCCAATTCATTCTTAGCGCACTATTTTGTCTGTTTTGTTACGCAATAATACGTATACATTTTTTTTTTGGCGGAAAATTGCAAATTAAATAACTTTATTTAGATTTCAGCTCAGTAGCACCAGCATTCGTTGGTGTTTCAACTATAAGGTCTCACATATTAAGTTTATATCATAATCATATCTTTTTCTGAAAAAAAATCTTTTATCTATATACATAAAAATCAATTGCTGTTCGTTAGTCTCGCTAAAACTCGAAAACGGCTGAATGGATTTGGCTAATTTTGGTTTTTAATTATTTTTTCAAGTCCAGGAAAGGTTTAAAATATAATAAAAAGGGAAACACTGCGAGAAAACTAGGAAAAACAAAATTTTCATTTTTCTCATACAAACTGAACGGGTGGAACGAAGTTCGCCGGGACAGCTAGTTAGGAATAAAAACTTAAGTTAAATAATAATATCGATGACAAACGCAAAAGGATTAAACAGTGTACATGTAAAAATCTGGAATTTGATATCAATAAGTCACAAATTAATAAGAAAAATACAGAGTTTAACATAGTCTAAAGTATTATTTAAGGGAAAGATGTGACCGTGCTTGCGTGCTTTTGTGAGGGTATGTATACACATACCCTGCATACATATATGTATATGCATACGCACGCGAATTAAAAATTCGACCAGCAATTGAATATAAAAAATAATTTTATTATAACTGACAGTCTAATTACATAGTTATCTTCTAATATAATATTCAATACAATCAACTTAAGAACTACCATAATAATATATACTAATTACATATTAGTATTTTATTATGTTTTATTATATTTTATACGGTTATTATATATATTTATTTATTATATATTTATTTATTTTTTATATATTTATTTATTTTACATATTATATTTTCCTATATACATATTATGTAATTAGTATATGTTTCGTCAGCGCTGTGGCGGCTAATATTGGTAGTGGTGGCAGCCTTCACTCCTCCCTCCCCAAGAGAGAGATTATCCGAAGGCTTCTCAGGAGTCTCCGGAGAATTTCGCATAATATTGTTCAGTTGTTGGACTTGACTGCATGAGGTCCCGGGTTCGAATCCCGGGTCGGGCAACAACAAGAAAATTGTGTTTTTCCAATTTTCTAACAAAAAAAATGTTGTTCGGGATCGGAAATGTGCCCGGTTGGCGATAGGCTTGCCACCTATCACATTGTGGGACTTAGTGTCTTCGTCTAGTCGTGGGTGCCCTGGTTGTGCCTCTGCCTACCTCTTCGGGAATATGGGCGTGAAGATACTATATTTATACATTGCAAAGATTATAAAAAAGCTATGATTACTATATAAATATTTAAAGTCCATACACTGATAGTAGCTATTATACTTTTTAAAGTCCGTTTCACTTGAATCAGTTTTCCTTAGATCATTTAATAGAGTCTTCAAGACATCCAGGACTACTCCTTTGAAGTCCAAGGGTGCTAAAGTTTTATGAAGTTCTTTGTGGATATCCGGCAGTACCACCGTTATCATCTGAAGACTGGTATGACTGGTATGGCATGGTTGGCTGGTAATTTATTTGTTCGGAGATCCCTCTCTCATGACACCGCGACATGGGGTGCATTTCGCGACCAATTTGAATTGAATCTATGTCTCAATTCTAATCAAAATAGTGTATGTATTGTCGAGAGTAAATATTTAATACCAAATTAGGATTAATGACAATTGCACATTTTCATAAATTATTTTTTGATAAGTTGAGTGTGTCCCTTTTACTTTTAACTTCGTCGAGGGCTCTAATTATTTTATTGTTAAGCTTTGTGTAGGTATAATGTGTCATTCTAGACAGTTATATGTCATTCAAACCGCACATATCACGACGTGTCACATATAAAGCTAAGTTTCTAAAAATAGTCAAATGTGAATTCGTAACAAAGTGACACTTTGCAAAACTTGTGTTAGGCCAATCTTAGCTTACGCAAGTGTAGCCATCGTACATACCTACCCAACCCACCTTAAAAAGCTACAAGTAGTCCAGAATAGGTTCATGTGTACAGGCACCAGTCCATGATACGTACGCAACGTGGACCTATATCGTGACCTAGATGTACCCACAATAGCGCAGCATTTCCAAGAGCTATCGGAACGTTACTTTGAAATAACGGCTGTCCACTCAAACCCGGTGCTAGCACCCTCGTGTAACTACACACCAAACTTAAGAGTCTCACTTCCTACCGGATCCAATAACCTCGGCAAACACAAGCCTCCTTTCCAATCCAAACAACACTAACACCGACGAAACTACACTAAACCGTCTCTGGCGACGAAGATCTCTCTTGCGCCCAGCGCCGAACGCCGAGCGAAGACCCGCTACTGTACCTCCATCAAGTTCACTCAGTAACCAAAACGCAAAAGCACCAAGTCAAGGTACGGTCTCCCGGGAGACAGCCCTTGTTGCTAACGTTGTAGTGAACAGTCCAATCCATCTAAATAATGAGGTCTCGGGCTGAGCACTCCGCTCGGTCTACAAAGCCCGGTGAAGCCTTCGTATCTATCTACATTAACTAAAAATACATGCATCATTAATGCATCTAGAATAAAAAAAAAAATATTTTCTTTAAAAGCTCGTTTACATAAAGTGAATTAGGAATGATAGCGACTGCATTAGTCATTAGTCAATAGCGCCATCTCCCATTAAACAGAAATACTTATTTTAATAAACTAATAGACTATGGAGTAATTTAAGTAAGTGAGATTTACATTCACATGACGTAAGGGGATAAATATTAAGCATCTTGTTGATTTGGTTGTATAACAGAGGGCTAGTGTAGTGAAAATGAATAGGATAGAACGCGATGAGTGCATGTGTACGCAGGACAGTTCGAATAACGTATTGTTTCCTTACAGATAGGACTTTCCATAGGTCATACAGTTGCATTGTAGGAAACCTTACTGGTTTGCGAGCCATGACTTTTAATAGTGCACGCTGTGCTCCTTCTAGCTACAAAAACCTAGTTTTGGCTTTCAGATAGAGCGCAACAAACAGTCTTATGTATAAAAAATCGGCACTTGATTTTATTTTTTTAAAACAAATATCAGTTTTTAACACGACCGATAACAGACTTAATATGTTCCTTCTAACATACGAGGGCCAAACTGAAAGTTTTTAGAACTGGCAACTTAAAAGCATTGTATTAAAAAAATAAGTTTAAATTTTGAAAATTCTCTCTCTTCTCTTTACCAATAATATTGAGTATACATTTCATTCATTTGTCATTTGTTTTACGATTTGGCGGCAAATTGAAAATTGTCTGTGCACGTCAGAATGAATTTAAGCCGAG